>JAPSES010000002.1:611311-625607 GCA_029822895.1 Maxillicosta whitleyi
CACTGCTGAAAAAAGTTGTCGACTAGTGCGCAGCAGTCAGCAGCATGACAGCGCACTGATAGGAAATGAGAGAAAGTTCACAGGTTCAGGCTCACAGGACACTGTCGGGGGTGGATGTACGACACTGATGACAGGGATGAAATACAGATTCATGTTAAAAATCCACAACTATCCCTTTAAACACTGAAATACATTATCTCGTAAAGACCCGAACACTGACCAAAAGCATCTACTGATCTAAACTGTTTAATACCTGTTAATCCATTAATCCTATCAATACATGTAAGTATTGGTGTAAAATACACTTTGTCATCTTTTCATGGTCATTAGATATGACCTATTTGACGTTCAGAGACTCTGTACTTACCGTGGAAACAGTGTCATTTTCTACATTGATTCACCACTAAAATCTATGGAGATTGATAAATGACAGTAAATGGAGACTTTTATTTTTATGATTACTTAAACATATTTGCTGAAAAGGTGACTTTTTTCCTAATTTTTATTTATTTTTTTATTTTTTTTCTGATTTCTGCAAGGTCCAGTCCAATAACAGCACACCACGAACCATCATTCATCCATAGCTAATAGAAGCGCATGGCTTAGGGTTACCATGGCAAACCTTTGTCAAGCTCCACATACGAGTCACATATACAAATGTCATGTCAAACTTTGCTGTTACAGGAAGCCTCATGTTGACAGCATCCTGAATCACTGTCCACTTTTCTGCTCTCTGAGGCATCAGGGATGGGCCATTACTCAGTGGAAATGTGGACTGTCGTCAGATGAATCAGTACTCCAGGTCTTTACGGCAGAAATAGAGATGAAGCAGACCACCCAATCTGTTACTAGTGACAAACCCAGAGGCCAGGGTTGAGGTCTGGGGTCAGAGGTCATTTGTGTCTCTGTTATGTGCTATTAATCCTGAAAAGTAACAGTAGTAGCAATAAAAAAAAAAAAGTAGTTCTGACATTTGGGATTGACACATGCTGCCTTAACATTGACCATTTTTCAAGGACATCCATGCATATTTCAACAACACAATGCAAGACCACATCCTGCATACATTACAAAGGACTGACTGAGGAAGAGGATGTTGTAGGGACTGGACTGGAATGATGCAATCCCCGCTTGTCCCGAATACAGAATGTGTGAAGCACTTTGAAACACACACTGCAGAGACAAAGACTCTGCACTATTGCACACTTTAAGACTTGGAAAACAACAGGACAAAAGTACACCTGAAATTGCATCAGAATCAAAATTACATCAAACAGTCTTTAAAGAGTTGTTCAAATCTGTGTCCTATATGTAATCAAAATATGAAGAACCAAGAAAATAAGGGAAATCATTGTGAAGTAGCAACAAATCATAGAGAAAGTGTCATCTTCAAATCTTCCTTGTCTGGTATTTCGTGATTTGAATGGATATGCACATGTTCATTTTTGGGCATGAAAATGTAAACCCATAAAGACCCAGTACTACTTTTGTAGGAGCTCCCAAATGATTTGTTTGATTTATTAACATTTATTGTAGTATTACCTTCTTAATTTTGTGAGTAAACTTGAGGATTGTTATATCAGAAACTGAGAAAACTAAAGAAAAAGTGACATTTACAGTAAAATATATTTATAACAGAATAGAAAACAAATGTTTCCATCCACTGTCATTGATCCAACTCCATGGGTTTTACTGATCAGTGTTGTAGAAGATGACAGTGTTTTTGTTTTAAAGGTCTAAATGGGTCATATCTGATGACCATGAAAACACAACAAAATCTTACACCAATTATTCACATGGATTGATAGGATTGATGGACGAACAGGTAATAAACATCAGTAGAGGATTTTGGTCTTTGTTGGTTGTTTGGGTCTTTTTGGATTAAGGCTAAAACTGTTGAGATGGATATCCTAATAATATGTTGATGTGTGTGCTGTGGAAGAAAGCACATTCATTCTGAATTTTGGATTTATACTGAGGGATGGCAAATATTTTGGATTGCACAATTCATTTTCACAACAGAAATAAAGTAGCATTTCCCAATGAGGAGAAGTGTGCCCTTGCACATCGATCAAACCACCTTGAACCTTTACACCTTTTTGAAGTTTGGTTGTGAAAATGTAGTTTTCTGAAGCTGAATAAAAAGCTCCAGTTCCATTGTAAACTAAGCCAGACTGGCCCCTCATAGTCAGCACAACTTCAATAAAAGGTGCTGCTGTAAATCAGTCAATGCCTGCGAAAAGTGAACTTGGAGGGTTTTATCGCCTATGTGTTTTACAAAGTTAGACTTTTCCATATAAGGTGCATGTCTCCAACAATGAAAAATGATGTTAACAGCTATCTGTGGGCAGTGGCTAAGAACCTTTAGAACACTCCTAAGAGAGAGATTCTCTTTTATTGTCCTGTTTTTTTCACTGGTGTTTCAGGGCTTAAGGCAACATCGCTCACTGCACAGCCGGGGTGGTGGAAGGCCTGAACAGATGCGTTGGCATTGTAAAAGAGGGAGAAAGCTGACAAAAAGATCGATGATGAGATAAGAGGGGTGAAAGAGAATGATACAGTAAAGACAGAGAGAGATTGGAAAATGACAGAGAGTGAAAGATGAAGTGGCATGATGCCAGTCCATTGCCCTACCTTGTTATCTTCATCCCACTCAGCTTCAGATTTATCTGCACATCTGACAGGAAGTTTCAAATGCATCTGGGTTTCCAGTATGTTGCCCTCTCACCGGTGCACAATAACATGAGCGACATAAAATAATGGTATCGGTTGTGTATTAGTTTGTCGTGTGTTATGCTTGATTCATAACAGCTTTAGAGAAAAGAGTCCCAACAGGAAATCAATCCATCAAATCAACTATGTGCTGTGTATGGTCTCATCTTTTCTCGTCTGTTTGTGGTTTTGTGCCCAAAAATCATGAAAATGTAATGACAAAAAAAAACAAAAAACAACTAGTTCTGATTTATGAGTATTTGGACCTTCTGTCCTCTCTACAATTAAAAATACAATTTGGTTTATATTGTGATTTAAGTGGGTATTGTTTGATCTGTAAGAGCCAAAAGAAATGAAGCACATCAGGCGTCTGCGTTAAAAAGAAAATGATAATGCACTGGCTTCAGGAAACAGTCTTGATTGTAAATTTCCATACACGAACTGAACTTGAAATTATATCTAGATGGAGGCTGTGACAGCATCTATAGTCACTGTACTGATGCAAATAAACTATGAATCTGTAATGTTCATGAGTTCACATACATTATTGTAAGAAGGAGATGAAGCGTGATGCTCATATATAGCAATGTCAAAGCGCATTAGTGAAACTCTCACTCTCCCAGTGGGATCAACTGCGTGGTGAAACATTAGTTTAGCAACAGTGTCAAAGCCTGTTTGCTGTGAGGTAAATGTAACGCTACCTTGTTTGAAAGAAACAATTGTTGTGATCACAGATGGAGCCCTCATGAGGCTCTGTAGGCCATGATCTGGATGTCTGCACAGGTCCAAATATTCACAAACATAATACAAGACCCTTGGAGGAGCTATGCAACACACCATTCCTCTCCTGCTGATTCACAAACGAGTATAGGGTGAATCTTTAAAAGGGCTCTGCTGCCCTTTTTCCATGAACTACCTCCTAATGTTGTGGTCAGAGCAGAAATTGCTATCCATTTGTATCCATAAAAGTATGCATTTTTGCTCAGCTTTGATATGTGAAAGGGCCAGAGCCAGCCAGAAGTTTCCTCCTATAGTTCAAAGCCATGCAGGCAGGTAGTAGAAACTCTAAATTGCCTGCAAGTGTGAATATGAGTATAAATGTATGTGAGTATAAACTGTGTCAGCTTGTTGAAAGACCTGTTCATACCCCTAACTTCTTGCTCTTGCGCTCTGTCTTGACCTGAAACAGGATAAGCAGTTGAGTGAAGGATTTAATGCCCCTGCAATTTAACTTGATCTGGTGTCAGTGTTTATTTTTTATTTGTTGTTATCCAGTGAATACTGTAGTTTTCACTGAACTATGATATGTGTCACTTGTGCAAAAATACAGCACAGGTCGGATCATCATACCTCAAGGCACATACATGGAGTTTAGGCATCTCTCTTTGTTTAATAGGAAGGGATGTAAAGAAAAATTGTCACTTGTCATTGGCAACTTAAGCAGCAATGACCAACAGGAGGATAGAGCTAAATCAACAGGGAAGGCTGCTTACTGAAGCTGTTCATTTAAGGAAAACTATTGGCCTACTGTGCCTGCCAGCAAGCTCAAGTCCCACAACACCTGGGACAGCTCCAAATTCAGCACTCTGGACAGCGGCAGGGAAAGACCTGTAGAAAGGAGGCACATGTCTTTATACATTTGGCCTATTAAACAAGTCAAGTATGTCAAACACATTAACCACATGATTGATATTCAAATGGCATTTGTTACTTAGTTAGGTTTATATAGTGGTCATCCACCTCAAACTTCCTACTTAGGTGGCACTGTTATCTGTTGCATTGCTCTTCAAGGTTATCTTAAACATAGGACACAATGTAGTCCCACCCAGCAAAGTGAGGAAGCAGGAAAAGAACCGAAACCATCAGTCACCAATTCTATTTCCCAGCTCGGGGAGGTGGTACAGCCGGAGGGCAGGAACACTGACTTACACACCTCCACTTAGCCCCAGCTGAGGGCCCCCTGCCACCCCTGAGATAGAGTTACCACGGGGGGCCACTTGGAGGCTAAACGCCCTTCTCCAGCAGGCCCCTCAGGGCCCCATTGTACATTCGTCCCACAGTGGGAACCCTTGCCACTGCAATCTCCAGCCAATCACCTTCCCCAGAGACAGTCTTATTTGTGTAGACCCTTTATGTGGATGTAGTGAAATTCACACTCGAAGGACTTGTTCAATAGAGGTTTTCAGATTTTTTTTTTTTTTTACTTGTCTGCAAAATATGCAGCATAATGTACCTGATACAACAGCTCTGGAAATAAAAAGTACTTTTTGTTCATATTGAAGGCCAGTGACTTTTTAGTGACTTTGTGTGTGCAGACTTCTGTTATCTCACCTTTGCCATTTAATGCACTGTATTAATGTCTCTAAGCCTTTTCTTTTTTTGTGTTTTTTCTTTTTTTGTAATCAGTTATGAGACATAGGCACAACACCTTTAGTAAATAGCCCCCACATCTTTCTGAAAGGAACATATCTTTGCAAAGGAATTTGACATCAGATGATGGCTTTACTTTTTAAAAAGGGTTCTGGCCCCACAGGCTCCACACCCTGTGGCCTCCAGTAAAGGCCAAGTCTGTCTGGTTTCGCCCAGAGATAGGGTTTCAAGGCAGGGGATGGATCAGACCCCCCACTCTCCCCTTCCTGTGCTGGTTCATTTCAGGGATAATACCTGGTTTATGTCTTCAAAGCCCACATCAGGATGGTTGCTTCTCAAAGCATAAAAGCCTGTTCATTCACCTTTTTCATTAATTCACCTTTCTTATCATATATAGACGGGACTCGTTTTCTCTTCCCTTGCTGTCTTTGTCCCAGTGGGAGAAACAAAATAAGGCAGCAGTAAGAGCCTAACTACTAAATGTGACATATATTTCCACAAGTTCACTAGGCTACTCATTTTCACATGAATTATGGAATGCATAGAAGCCAGTTCAAAGACTTGAGGAAAAGAGAGGCTTGAAGAATGGTTTTAAAGGTCAATTGTGTCACTCTTCCTTTCAATCAATCTGGCAGGTTCGGCAGTATTACACAATTACATATAATTCCTATCCAACATAATGTGCAGTGATTGAAAGAGTACTTCTTATCTTTTATTCTGGTTTTCTAAAGAGGATAAAAAGGTTTTCATTCTGCTATTCCCATTTGTGCAGCTCATATATATAATAAAATGTCAGTTGTCACGATAGACAGAATCATATGCAGTCTATTGCTACTTCTGTTTTGATTTAAGTCAGAAATTGCTGCCAAAGATCAATTGAACACTGTCTCCCGGTGGGATTTTCGTGTTTCATCTCCCTCTTGTCTGCTTGTCCAAGACATGGGGTCTCCTCCTGTTGTCTGTCAAACTGTATGTATGTATGTATGTGTGTGTATATATGTATGTATGTACAGTATATGTATGGACCTCCGAGTGTGTGTGTTCTCTATGACACAAAAGAAAAAATCTGTCAGTGTCACTGCAACTACACTCCCTCATGGACTCAGTCACTAACTAGGTTTCTATGGATCACAGCTTCTCCTTTTTCACTGGAAATCCTTTTATACTTGTCTTTCTGACAATCTTTTCATCTCTGCAGACAAGTGTGCATACAATAAAAGCCATCTGTCTCAGTTATACTAGATTAGTACCAGAAAAAAGCCTTCAGTTTTAATGTTCAATAGCGTTACCTACTTACTTACCTATGTACTTACTTAAAGCCTTTCTAGCAGTGGTTGCAGTTCTTAAATCTGCTGGTTCTGACAGATTATAAAGCCACCTGGGAACATATGTACAAGTTATGAGGTTCCTAGTTATCTGGTCTACGGTATTTCCTATGATAAGTGTTTTGTCTACTAGATTCAGGCCTGATTTGTTGTAAAAGGTTACCAAAGTCATTGAGCTGCAGCCTGCATGACGTTGTTGCGGCAGCATCTATCTTTGAGAGAGTAATGTGAGTGCTGTGACATTCTCCTGGTTTTAGTGAGGGCACAACGAAAGATATGGTCTGTCAGCATGACGCAGATTGGTTGCTATAAGCTGAAGGTGGCACGTTGTAGAATGCGTAGAACTGCACTCAGTGCCCTTAATTTGCATAAAGTAGTTTGTATTCCAAAGTGGTTTCTAAAAGGATGTGCAAGTGAGAGATTTGTCTGGGCATGTGTGCAAGCTACTGTAAGACCACCACTTCCCATCATATATGCAAGAAATCATTTGAAACCACCTTGCCTCTTGCTCATATTAATCTCCCTCTCTGTTTGTGTCTCTTCTCCTCACCAGAAACAGATGTCCAAGTGACCCACATCCATTAACCAGAGTTTCTCCAGAGTATAACTCAGCCCTGCTCCAGAACCTGCCTAGCCTCCAGACATCAGGCCCAGCTCTCACCATCCTTCTGCCCAGACATGAGGCTAGCAAAGTGAACTCAGAATCTGTGACGGCAGGGCAAAACGCCAAACTGGCCCTGTCTTCGTATAACTCCTGCTGGAGGTAGGAGACATTGAGCTGGACTCGGACCATCCTTCTGTTGTAAGTGGTCATTAAAGAGCTGGCTGACAGAGATTTTCTCTATGAATAGTGGTGGAGATGTCCTCTTCACTGCACTGGCTACTTCACTCAACACCACAAGGTTCAGTTTAATGGTGTCTGCTGGTTACTACTGATCCATCTGTCGCTGTGTGACTGTGTTACCTATCATCATGCTCTGTAGCCCTGTGCTGTGCAGAGTGGGCAGGCTCTTAACTGACAGCACTAATCTTTATAGGTTAGGATTCAGTTTAGTGCTGACAGAACAAGAAAGAGAATGTGGAAAGGTAACAGTGGTGAAATGGTTTCCTCTCCGTTCTTTCTTATATTTAGCTTGCTGCTTTGTTTTTTTTTTTTTCTTAAATGAACCTGATTAGCATAAGAGCTCAGAAGAAGAAGTAAAAGAAGAACCAAGTTGGGTGACAGCTTGATCCTGAGATAATCTCAGTTAAGGCACATCTGTTGGATTGCTGTGGTCTGAATGTGAAGCAAGTTCTAAATATTTCATATAGAGCTTGTGGACTGCTGTTTGTAAACCTTTGAACTGCTTATTGATTTGACAGTGCACCTGTATCAATACTGCATGGATGTGTCTAAAATCAGCAGTACTACAACTAAGTTGAAGAACAGTAGGGGTAATGTGCAAACAGGTGGCATTCCCTGACAATGTTTCACTTTGGAAGATACAAGTCCCATGAGATTAGATGACACACACACACACACACACACACACACACACACACACACACACACACACTGATCGACAGATACAGTAGATATATAGATAGACAGACAGACAGATAAGATGGATAGATTGTAGAGAGAGAGAGCAATGTGTGGATAAAACTCAACACTCTAAGGCTCCACTATCACTAATCAAGAATCAGGTGCTGTTGTTGTTCCTTCCACATAATCATCAATATTGATGAGGCATCATTTGATTACCATGGTAGTATTATTCCTCGAGTTAATGGCAGATGTAATTTTATACCCATCAACTACAACATAATGTTTTATTTCTTTTTCATCCTTCAATTCCACCGAATTGTTCTCGCTCCAGGTATTCCGGCAAATGGTGAATAAATTACTTGGAGACGCCCAGAAGCCTTTATGGTTTTTCATTGTTATTCATTCAGTATGGTTCTGGGTTTTATTTATCTATCTTTATTTTATGTTGGAAAATCATAGTAGATAATCTTAGGAGCAGACATGGGAGAATTAAGCTGCATGGGGCCCTGGTTGGTTTCCCCTCCTTTCTACTTTCCGCCTGCCCCTTTCTCTCCCCATGCCTGCCTCCCAATCCAATCTACCCCATTCATCAGATGGAAGTGATAAGCTCGGGGAGCACATGCAGAGGCACTGTGTCAGCTAAGCTTTCTATGTGATTGTGTTATTTTCCAGTAACAGCCTCATATATGTCACCACCGTTAGTGAAAAATTTTCACCATTCCTTGCCTCTGTGTGTGGAAAATTGTGTAGAAAACATTTGCAGATTGGACAAAAATGGCCTGTAAGTCAAAACGGAAGGGAGAGTCCTGTACAGTAAGAGTGCCTATGGGTGAATTTGTATTTTCAGATGTGATGAAGAGACTCAAACACAACGAAACACAAAGACAAACCAAGTGAATCTCACTACACCATCTCTCCCTCCTTTTTGTTCTCCGTGTTTAACCTATCTCATTGGCTGGACATATATTAAATCAAACAGGACCTTCACAGTGCAGTGAGAAAATGAATTGCCTTCATCCTTTCATTAGACACTTTATCTGACTTCCATTCTTCTATTTATCTATCTGGGAGAGCATTCATGTGTCACTTCCCCTTATCCTTGGAGACGAGCGTGGAGACAATGGTTCCACAGCAGCATTTCCTCTCGTTCTGTCTCTGCTCAGCAAAACATGACGGAACAAATGAACCAATTAAGTGTGCTGGTGGCTGTGCTGTCCCAGGGGGGGCATCTAAGGAACTGAGACGGCCTGATTAGCTCAAAGGTAGGCCTGACTGAAGACAGCCAGCTAAGACAACCATGAGTGGCAAACTCTGCCATGAAGTGAGCACACACCACTCAGCACCTCCATGCATTGTCTTCTTTGCCTTTGGCATTTTGATTGGTGTTGATTGGTGTCACGGCTGTTTGAAAGCTGTAAGTTTTTCAGAGGGACACACACAAACAAATGTGTTTATCCCAAATTACCTCTGGGCACTTCCTTGACAAATGCTCTGTGGATTGTAACTGCATTTTGTAACAGAGACAGACCATACAGCCAGTAATAAACCCCCAGTAAAGGGCTACTTCAACAAATCACCTCTATGAATGACATTCCCAGGTATGGACTCTAGGAATGTTTAAGCTGCTCTAACTTTATTTCCATCGATTCCATGTGCTTCAAGAACACCTAGATGGGTTCTTCTTGACCGTAAACAAGAATGATCAGTTAATACCTGGAGTATTGATCCGACTTGACCCTCTAGTATTGAATCTCTTCGGAGACACTGTTCAATCTTTCTGTTATCTTACACTCACAGATTTGAAACTCATGAGCTGAGGAAGAGAAAGCACCACTTACAGGGTGACATCTATTGGTCTTTGCATGTGCTTCACTGTCAAGGTCAGTTTTGTCCTTTACATTTTACATCAGGAATGTGAGATTCCCAGAAAATATCTGTATTTAGGAAGTGCTTAAATTGCACATACAGTGGGTAGCTGGTGGGGTTTTGATTTTTAAAAGATTATCCACACCCTGTGGAGGTCATCTGTGTTGCATTTTAGCTGAGCTGTACACAATGTCATGGACGGATTGCTCCTTTGGCCTTTGATACACAACATGCTGAATGGGTGACTGTCATGTCACTTGTTCACTGTAGGCTTTTTTTTTTTTTTTTTTAACTTGTTTTTCTATCAATCCTGACTTACTCAGCTCTAATACTGGCTCTGCCATCCTTTCCTTTTCTATTTTGCTTATTTTCTGATATTGTGGCATTCCCCTCCTATTTCCTGTCTTTGTCATTCTGAGAAGATCTGCAGTTTTTTGTCCTGGGGGAAGAATGGAACATTCAAAACCTCTTCATCTCCAAGGCAATTTTGAGGCACCTTGTCCCTCGTGGTCAATTTGTCACCATGTGGAATGCCAGGAGGTGTCCTTGGGGCTGACCACTGGTCATTGCTCTCCCTGACACAAGGAAAGAGAAAAAGAAGGAAACAGAAAGAGACAGAGGGAGGGGAGTCAGGGAGAGAGAGGGAGAGAAGAGCAGAGGGAGAATGAACCTGACAAAGGCCCTGAAACAGATCCGTCCCACTCAGCAGAGCCAAGGGAGTATGCAGCCAGGCTGTCAGCACCTCTCATTAGTCAAAGGCAGCCTCCCTGACAATGTGACACTGATTACTGAAAGCCCTGATTCAGACTTTCTCTCCTTCTCTGTGTAGCCGCAAACAGTGTCAGCTAAAGCTGCATGCACGTGTTCACACATACACACACGCACATAGCCACACAGACATTACTTAAAATCCACTCCTATTTTAACCCAAAATGCTTGAAGTGCATTTCATTTCATTAAAAAATTCTCCTCCCATTTCCAAAGGGACTAAAGCCTTCATTAAAGCAGCGATAAAGGGCAAACGGGTCTTTTCCAGCTCTATTTAAAATCTATTTATTGATTTTCAGCAAGTGTAAATAAATATTAAATAGCATTATTGTGTGCGGAGCCTCTCATTCTGGCAGCAGCATTGGAATTAGAGGGGATGAGGATTGGCGTTCATTAAAAGTTTATCATTTTTATTGATCTGGATGGCATGTCTTAGCACCGAGGAGGATCTGATTACTTTTACTTAATCACTGCACAGAAGTGAAGGGAGGACTAAGGGAAGGTATAAGGACGTGCACAGAGAATAGCAATCGTCTCCAAGCTCCAAACAAAACAATGTCAGTGTTATTCTCTGTTTAAGGACCCCCTCCTTTTATTGAGGGAGCTAAGCTAATCATAAATGTCATAGTCCCCTACCAGAAATGACACTGGATATATTACATCGGAGATATACTGGGTAATGGTATAATGTGGAGAAATATGTATATAGCATTTGTATCCATGATTTTGCTTTCCACTCTTTATTCCTTTGGCTTAAGTTCTTTTATATTATTCTATCATTATTGGTGATCCAGGAGGCTATACAGAATGTTAAGAATATAGTTATAGGCTAGATAAAAATAAATCACTAAAAACCATAATGTAGAATGACATTATTTACAGCCCTCACTGACCTCATGCCCTTTCCTCTCATTATTAGTTTGCTTAAATTATATATCAGGAAAGGGCTATCATGTTTTTTGTGGCATATTTGGATCTTGTTTATTTTCCCTCATGCTCAATGTAAAATTTACAACTCTGGCTAATTGGTGTATCTATGTTCAATGTTTGACCACTTTATTTGCTTCATTTTAACAGCTGTGTGTGGGTGAAAAATGAATGAATAATTTTGCATGTTTTTCATCCCTGTATTTCTCTGTATTTCCTCCTCAAGGATGCACAGAGTTTAAATTAAACACAAGGTCTCTGGAAGCTCACAATAAGCATCTTGTAAAAACAAATTTAAAATGATTTTAATGCAGCATTGTCATATGTAACAATATAAAGATATATGGGCTATATATAGACCTTGTATAGTCTGTACATTGCTATGTTTTTACTTGAAACAAGGACAGTTGGATCCATTGTGTACCAACATCACAATAACCACAACAAAAACACAAAGAAACAGCCTACATAGCAAAGCAGAAAAGCACAATTAATACTAGTAAAACTAAAATGAACAATGACCTCAAAATTAATGCATAATACAACTAAATACATTTCAAGAAATGTTTGTAACTATAAAAAATAAATGATAAACAAATTAAACATAGTTTTCTTTGAACTGGGCAAAAAACAGATTACATTAAAATGTCTTTCCGGCCTCATACATACATGGAATATTATCAAATATCTTTTTTATGAGGCTGATAATGTGCAAATTGTATTTTCACATGCACTGAAACCACTCCTATGCACAGTTAGTAATGTCAACACAAACATAAATACGATTATTTGCAGAGTTTTTTTCAAATATTCACAAACAATTGACAAATTTCTGATACAGTTTCACAACTCTCCACACACATTTACAAATGTGCTAATGTACAGTAATAGTGGAAAGTAAAACTAGAAATAATAACAAGTAACACACTGTTGATGTTCTTCTTGAGTCTAAAACCCCATCTGACAGATTTCAGTTCTGGTTATTTAACCTAATTAATGTCTTAAACTTTCAACATTTCACCTTCACCGAACTCCCTCATAGTAAGTGTTTATACCAAATTAATGTCTAAATAAACTATCGCACATGAATAAATATATGTGATAAATTAATAGAATGTTTCAGAGCAGGAAGAGCAGATTTTTAAACTCATTTTTGTAGAAACACATCTACCATCACACAGTATCATGTCCTGTTTTACATAAACACATAAAAACATTAAAAAAAAAAAAAAAAAAACACACACACACACATTATGATTTATATATTAAACTGACCCTCAGTTTTAACAGAGCCTCAGTGTCCAAAAATCTGTAGCACCTCTACAAAAGTATAACTTTTTTTGTGTATTTTGGCAAAATTTAAGAAAAGTCATCAAATTTCAGGATAAAAGAATGATAGGGTATTGTTAAAACGGGTCAAATTTGACCTGACTAGTATGGAAGGGTTAAGTGGCTATACAGTCTAATTTAGTAATCAAGTTTTTTTTGTTTGTTTGTTTTTTTTCTTGTATGAAGGGTTTTGTGAAATACAGTCAGGGCCATGTGTATATTTGGACAATGACACAAATGTAAGTTAGAATCTGTACACCATCAGAGCAGATCAGAAATGAATTAGCAAATTACCAAGATGTGATTGAAGGGTGGGCTTTTTGCTTTAATTCAAAGGATTTTTTTTTTTTTTTTAATGAATTAACTGTTAAGGAATTACAATCATAAAGAGACAAACAAAAAATAATAACAAAACAATTTTGAAAACAATTTTGTCCATTTACTTCTGATGCTCTGAAAATGGAAGGACAGCAATTCTTAAATGGACAACGTCATGTCTTTGTTAAGCCCCTTGAATTAAAGCTGAACATCCACACTTCAATTATATGTTGATTGTTTCATTTGAGATCCACATCCAAAATCTATATCACTATTAAATATCTAGTGACTTAATTACTGGACATAATTCCTGATATAGCTCAGATCAGCTGATTCTGGATATTGTATATCACTAAAGCAGTGTTTTGAAACCTCAAGGCCATGTGAAATGTCTAGTAATTGATAAAATAATAATAATAATAAAAATATATATGGTAATTTGACAAAGAGAATCACATATAAAAGACATGACAAACTGTGAAGCTGAAACTAAAGCACTGTGGTAATGTTTATCTGTCACATGTTCACTGTGCTCAGTTTCAGATGCTGCAGCTCTTTCATAATTCATAGTTTAGTTATTGTTTGTTCAGTATTAATTCTCATCCTTGTAAATATAAACTGGACTGACTGTACATATCCTGAAGGAAAATCAAATTCTCACTTTGTGCAGTAATCTGAACCTGTCTTTTCTGCCTCCGTCCATAATAATATACATTATATAGTTTAAATGTGTGTAAAATTAAGATTTATTTGCAACATACTATAAAAACTATTACATGATCAAAAACAAATAAATTTAAAATATGAATATATTGGGTCCCCAGAAATTTGTCATGTTAAAATGTTGTTATGAGCCAAAAAAGGTTCGGAACCACTGTCTTAAAGTGATAAAAACATGACTGGTAATAGCAATAGGTTGGGAGAAGTGATGACAACACCAGTTCATTCCAGTCTCATTCATGAAAAAACAAACAAAATATTTTTAACAATAAAAACTAGGGTTGTCAAAAGATTAATTTTCTTGATCACAATTAATCTCAGAAATTTCATAGTTAATCGTGATTAATCTTGATTTTCTTTGCATGTGTAAAATTGATATTTTGCAGTAAGACCGTTTGAATCTAAAGTTAAACCCACAATGCAAAGTATTTCT
>JAPSES010000002.1:637702-661555 GCA_029822895.1 Maxillicosta whitleyi
GATATTATTAATTTTCAGATCGTTTGACGCCAATATCGTTATCGCGATTTAAATACGATATATTGCACAGCTCTAATCTTTCTTATTCATTTCTTATTATTTTAGAGTTATCAAACAGCATATTGAAAGGTTTCTAACCTGCAGTCTCTCACATTATGGATATTGATTTAAAATATACCACAGTTGTAGCTCCACCTCATTAACTTTCCTTAATAACCTAAAAAAATATTTTGTAAGTTTCACATTGCACCAACAAACCTCCTGTTTTTATTGAAATATTTAAATTAATTTCCATATTTAGCTTTAAAAAAGAAAAATCCAAGTGAATGAAATTCGCTTTCAGATGTTTCTCACTGTCAATAAATTGAGCTGCAGCTCATATTGGAAACTTGTTTGCCTTTTTCTACCTATTAGGGAGATTTTATGGGCTGGTAACCATGAAAGATTAGGTGGCAAAGCAAACAAACCTTTTGACAGTAAACTACAGGGTTCGTACAGGTTAAATACAAGTTAAATTGAAAACGTTTGAAGGCCTTTTTTAAATATTACTTAGAACATGATAATAACCATTTAATGGCCATATTGGCAACACTTTGTTACACCTAGAATTTAAGAAAATGTATTGATTTACTTCAACATTTTGATTCACACTGTTCCAAGTCATTTCCTGGTTCCTAATTTCAAAATAAAGTGTCAAGTTGAACAGGTGGAACTGAGTCAACTAACATTGCTTTCTTTGCAGCTTGGGCATTTAACACACATTTAAACACAATACAGCAAACATGTTCATGGCAACATAACTGAAGACCTAACATATCAATAAAAGCATGTTAAGTAATGAATTGCTTCCATTATATGGATTTTATTTTGAAATGCAAAATGATTGCAGCAGATTTTAACATCACAAATGACAGGGAATAAAAACCATGTTTAATACTTAACTGAATCTTGTCAGCATAATAAATATGCGAAATTAGAAATAGGAGCATCACCTTCATAGAAACCTACAAATAAAAGCCTGGTAGCTTCTGTCACTGAGCCAATATTCAAGGAAGTCATTGGCACATTAAAAGTGTTTCAAAAATAGCGTTTCATGTTTTTATTACTTTACTTTTCCTCCTATCCTGTAAACTTTTACTCATGTGATGGTACATAAATTTATTGTTACATCCTATTGATTTGAAAAGTTTTGTCTATAATAAATTAGTAAAAAAAAAAAAAATAATAATATGACTGCTTCAGCTTATTGAGCTATTTAACACATTTTTGTTGGGAACATCTCTTCAACCATGTCATTGTTTGATTTGATAATAGCAATGCTTTTGTTATGTATTGAATTGGCAGCTAGAAGTAGGAGAATGGCCAAGCCACACTGATTTAATAAAATGCCTGTTAGTAGTGTGGAACAGTTATTCCTACCAAGGTCAAAATTGTTTTTTTTTTTTTTGTTTTTTTTTACAAAATAAAACCAAGTGATATGATTGTTCATTTATCACATGACATGACATTTGCAGATTATATGACTGAGTAAATACATTAGACAGGCAGAAAATGGAAAATGTAGATCCAAAATACTGATATTATTCCAGTTTGTTCGGTTCGAGACCCAGGTTGTCCTTTACACTATACATCCCAATATGTGTAGCCACAAGGGGGCGCAAGCCTCATTGTGCCAGTCCCAAGCCTGGATAAATACAGAGGGTTGTGTCAGGAAGGGCATCCGATGTAAAAACTTGCCAAATCAGTATGTGAATCTGATTCACTGTGGTGACCCCTGAAGGGAAAAGGCCGAAAGAAAGTTCTAAAATACATTAAAAGAAATATGTTATAAATAAATATTTAATGCTTTACAACATACAGCCATTTTTTTTTTTATTTAAGTTTCCATCAGTTGTTTGGAAGTGATGTGTGATAGAGTGGATGCAATTCAAGTGTCAATACTCCGATACTATTATGAGAATGTCTATGAACAGGTTTCATGTGAAAAGGAGAATGCACAATGATTGAAAATACCACGACTGAAGTTACTACTGAGGTCATGAGATTGTGGCAGATTTAGAATGGAATGAAAATATGCTCTCAGCTCTGGATGCTGTTCTGTAATTGCAAGAAATGAATGATGTTCATAGATAGTGTTGTGCAGCAGCATGTGTGTATTTTTTTTTTTATTTTTTTTTTTACAGCAATAACCTTCATTTCAAAGAAACTCGCAAAACTTAAAAACAAAAAAAGGCTCTGACAATCTGAGGAAAAAATTCTATAATATGGATCTTATACAGACACAGAAGGTAGGTGAAAAGGTGAACTGTGCGGTGGTTTTTGTGAGTTCAGACAGACAGACCTGATTGCCTGTTTACCTGTTTATGTTTTTGCCAGGGTTTGTTAGTTTGTTTCTTAGTTTGCAAGATAACTCAAAAAGTTACAAAAAGATTTTAATGAAATTTTCAGGAAACTTTCGCTCTGAGACAAGGAAGAGATGATTGAATTTTGAAGGTGATCCAGATCACAGTCCGGATCCAGGAATTTTTTAGAGGATTCTTTATCATTGCAAGATAGGGCCATTTTCAACATATGTGTATATTACTTCACACAGAATAACTGGATTGCTTGGCAAAAAAAACACAGAACATGGTCCTGATAATTTCTGTGATATGTAAAAGTATGATCTGGATACTATCAATATTCTGTAAACTATGATCCGGAACATGACAAAAGTAGGGGGCCTTCTTCATTTTTATCACTGTGAGGAAACTAATGCAGATACAGACCTGCAGCTAGCACCAAATTATAGCTGAAGGTCTACTGAAAAAGTAGGATGTGAATGGATTTGATGTATCTACAGTAGTTATGGAGCTAGATCCTGAAGAAAACCACCATTATGGAAATGTGGATTTTCATGAATAACTATTCAACAAATAACGATATCAGTGTAATTCTAATTACAAAGGGTATGTTTCCAGTGTCAAGAATGTAATAAAATAGATAAACAAATGTGGGAGTAATATTGCGGGGTGTCAGTCACAATATGTGGGGGATCTACTGTATGTTGCTTGGCAGAGGTTTGCGCTCTCTGAGTGCTTTTCTGGTTTAATCTCCAATCTAACATTTTCTTTTACAAATTGACAACATGATAAGTTCATGTGCTGTTAGTTTGATTGACTGCACATGTTATGCTGAAGCGAATGTGTAAAACCCAATATTGGGGTAATTTTATGTTATTAGAAGTGCATAAATATTTTTGGCTAATTATGAAACTGTGGTGAGACAAATTAAACAATGGCAGGCTACAACAGTCTGGGTAATTAAATGAAACCACAGTGACTGTCACAGATGTATGGTGTAGAGTTAGGGAAATGTGGACATAGTGTTTACATCATCAAAGAGCACATTTGTTTCTTGTTTCTTCTTGCTTTTGTCTAAATATTGCAATAATATTGGTCCCAAAAAGATGCAAAGGCAGATTTTTTTGTGTGTGAAATAATGACAACTTAATAAGAACCCATCAAACCACAGCCTAAGCCCTCCATAAACCCAGGGAAAACCTGCTATAATATGTAATACACTGCACATCATGCGTCATGACTCTACACCAAAAGATGAATACATGATTGTAGGGGTGGAATTAAAAAAAATAAAAATAAATAAAAGCACTTCATTTTCTCTTTAAATTGATCTTTGAGACTTATTTGCAAGTTTTTGAGCAGTGCAACCAAACTATTTCCTCATGTGAAACATAGCCCATAAAGGGAAAAAACAAACAGACAAACTTAAACATACTAAAATGCCAACAACACTGATTAAATGCACTCTTGCAACATAAAAACTAAACTGCACCCTGTTATTGCGGTAGCTTTCAATAAACAAGAAAAGGAAAAAAAGGACGTTTCAAAAAATCCACCATGACTCTCATACTATTTGTGGTGCTGTGTCTTCAGCTGATTGAACAGGTTTGTAGTGTTTCCATATGTACAATGTTCATTAAATTGGCTTTAAGTTTGGACATATTTTCAGTTTTTATTACGACTGCAGCTGATAAACAATTATGTCAAACTCTGAAAACTCTTCGTCTGAAGTCTTGACCTTATATGTGCAAATGTCATGATATAACTAGTTATGGATGCAACAAATTAGGAATTAAAGCAGGTTGTAGAAATTCACTCGATTTTTGCCAAAATGATTATGAATAACATATATATATGAATAAAGATATATTTATTGCACCTGGAAGGTTAAAATTCAACGTTTATGAACTATTAGGGTCCAAATGCATTAATAAATGAACCAAAGATGAATAAAAGTGGGCTTAGATAAATATGAGCCCTTTAAACCAAGTCCTGCCCCCTCAAATTAAAGTTCATGAAAGTACGGAAAAAGAACACAACGGGGAGACTTAAATATTAAGTTTCACTTTCACTTTGTAGACGTGCATGTACATATTGTGGGGTACATATAGCATGGAACCCCCCCCCCCCACACACACACACACACACACACTTCCATAATCTCTCTGCTTTGTTGGATTGTCGATAGGTTTTAATCCTTCATAATCTGATCGTTTTCCTTGATCTCCAACACCAAAGAAAAACCAGGTCATTCAGGGAGAAGAGATGACTCCAATGTGACATCCATTTTGCTGTGTTTTCGATTCATTGTTTACTAAACTCTTACTGGCTAACGATAGCCAAATTAGTGACATTAAAACATATGAGACAGTGATAAGTAATACCACAGCACATGGCACATATTTAGTGCCAGCAGTTAAACATATTAATAGCAGCAGGAAGAAGGCATTGATTAAACATTATCTTTGTGATGGAAGATTGCAGCCATCTACCCCTCTGACTCAGCTGAAATATCTGTTGCCAAGGATAAGTGTGGGTTTGGAGGAGGTTGTGAATCTTTTTTAAAGTTAGATCATTGCTCTGTTGTGTTTTAATGATCTTACTTGCTGTTTTTAGTTCTGTAGAGACTTAATGGAACAGTCAGCAGTGATAGAGGAAACTAAAACGTTGATGTCCTGTTTCAGTGGTACCGACTCGAACACTTATGCCCCAAACATAGACTGAAAAATACATCAGCGGAACGCCAGGAAACAGAAAAAAGGCTGGAACAGCGATTTTTGTCTACAAGTGAATGGGAAAGAAAGTGAACTTTGGAAACTGGAGAAAGGAAATTGGACACATTGTGACGACCATGTGGTAGAAGAGTGTGAATATGCTGCTATCTGACACTTGCACACTATTTACCAGCAAAAACATCCGGATGCCTTACACCCTCCTTTTGAAGCTCCACACTGTTGGCTGAAAAGAAGCAGGTCATGCCACGGGGGAGTCACGTCACTGTGTACACCATGTTCAGACCGACAGTGGGTGCTAGCAGAGCAAAGCAAACCTTCCATTTCAAAAATTCAAGTAAAACAAGGAACAAAATCAAAATGATAACATCCTAATGATATTGGAGTTTAATTTGCATATGATAAATGAAAGCTCAGTTGAATGCGTATTGATATTGATTAAAAAAAAAAAAGTGGCATTTTTGCAGAAACACAAAATCTGAGATGTGTATCTGGGGCTCAAAAGGAAAAAAGAGTCATGACTGAACTATCACCACGTGAACAAAGCGTTAATAAATAATTTTTTCTTGGGAAAAAAAATGATATTTTTGATCATTTCACAAGAGGACAGACAAAATAAGTCCCATCAAAGCTGTTAAATCTTCAGATGGACGTGGATGCTTTTAGCTTTCAAACTGCGCTTTACTCCAAAAATAAAGAAAAAGACTAAACACTGTCTTTTGATTTGACAGTATGATAAACAAGAGCTGCAGGGGCGTACAAACTACTCTTAATTACAGCAGACAAAGTAACAAGGGCAGTGAGATTCAATAAATAACTGAATGAGTACAGAGCTGTACTATCGCTCAGTTGGTTATCGTTTTTAACTGTCAGATTTTGTTGGATGAGATCTGGTGTGGGGGAAATGCACGGACTGACCACTCTGAGGAAAACCAGCGGGGGGTTATCTGTCCCACCGCTCTGAGGCTACGACGCCGCTGCGGCGACTTTGAAGCCAGTGAAGAGCCAAGAGCAGAGGGAGAATGTTCAGTGGTCTTCATAAATCTAAACTGATCTCATTTTATATAAAAGGTTCTGGCAGCGAGATAAGACAGATTAAAAGAAAAGTCCACAGAACTTACACATAAAGGTCAAGTTGCTCATCGTGTGCAGAAAACGTGTGTAAAAACGCCTTGTGTCTTTGTGGTTCAAGGGGATCTTTTTTATCTGGGTTAAATTTAGCCTGGGATTGGAAGCAGAAATTCCGTGTTATAATTTTCCGGTATATAAGCATTTACTGGACAGATAGCATCTAATGAAAAGCTTAATTTTATTTTGCTGTAGTAGAGTTGTTGAATGAAGTGTCCTTCACAGTTTATCTCCATGGAATGATAATTCAAACGCCTTGATCAGAGCTCCTACTGCGTTCTTTTGACCATCTTTTTTTTTTTTTTTTGGTTTTGTTTTTCTAGAAATGGATGGAAGGTCTTTTTAATAGGCAATTAAAAATATTTCTGAGGAATTTATATGAGTTTGTATGGATATTTTATATTAATTAAATTATGTTTTAATTCTATTTTATGGGTTTGCTGTACAAATGTAGTTTTATAAACTCTTATTTCCTTTTTGATGTAAGAAAAGAAAACAGACAGTAATTAACTGGATGAATTATAATCACTGAAGAGATTGCATGTAATTGATGATGGCTGAAGCTTTACTGAAAAACAGCTGAACCGTTGTGGAAACATGGCTGAATTGATCTGAAATTAGTTAGTTAGTTAGAAAAACTATAAAGGAAAAAAAAAAAGATGGAGCTGAAATAGCTTAAAGTAGAAATGTCAAAGTGGAAAAGTCAAAATTGAATTAGGAAGTAAATGTGTCAATAACATAGTTGAGTCAATAATCACACAATAAAAATGATGAATTTCTCTGATTTAAAACAAAGGATAGAAATCAAGAATCTTTCATTAGAAACACAAACCCCTTTTCACTTTTGTATTTTCTAATTTAGCCTTCATTCAACCAGGAAAGGCTCATTAAGATAAAAAAAAAAGTATCTATTTATATTTTTCTACAACAGTGTTATGATAAGCAACAGCACATTTAATGAAATTACTATAAAGTAACAACAAGATATAATAACACATGATATTATGAATGACAGTGGTGATGAGTATATAAATATATAAATAAATATATATATATATATATATATATATATATAAATACTCAATCCGGCAAAAACATCTACAGCCACATGTTTCTTCTTTTATTTCCTATAAAATCCCTTAAAACTCAAATAAATCATTACCTCAAAATCAACTTAAATGTCTTACTATTGCAGAACATTCATCAAACCGAGCCCTTTAATATGAAATCAGCCACGTCTGTGTGTCTGACCGGCAGTGACAAGCTTCCTTCCAGATATCACAAAGAATTTGCTCTCTCTCCCGCCGTCTCTTTCACATCTTTTTTACCCACCCCACTATCTGTGTCTGTCATTTTCTTTTCTTTTTCTGTCACACACATACACACACCTGTGTCCCCTGCGGGTCCTGTTTGGAGCATTACTTTCTTTCCCAGTGAGGCACTATTGTGAAGCTGCCGAGCCTGAGGGGAGAGAGGCCAATTTAACCCTACCTCCATCACTCCTTCTCCTTTTCCCTCTTCCTCCCTCCGTGCGTGTCTCTCCCTCCCTCTTGTCCCTGCTGACTTGTTTGTCCCATTGGTGTTTACCTCCTGCTCTCCCTCTGTTTGGCTCTGCATCCACCCTGACAGTGTAAGGCCATTATTTTCCCTTTCTCACTTGTACACTCTCCTCTCACCCTTTCCATTTCTTTTTCTCTCTCTCCATTGCACCCACCTTCTTTTCTCTTTCTCTCTCAGCACCCTAATTGGCACAGCACTTTTTCCCCTGTCATCTCCAGTGTTGCTTTGAAAGCTGCAGTCAACCCAGTAGGAGACAGGAGAATGTGCATGCCCCCCTGCCGCACTGACAAAGTCCAAACCACTGTTTTAGTATCATCATTATTCTAGTCTTTATTTACACTACATGTTCCTCAATGTATCCCTAAAGACAGGCATTTATACAGGGAGATAAACACATGCATGTGCTCAAACATACATAATGCATATGTGTGCAAATATTTCATAGACAGCGTGTGGATAAACTTACAGCACATCCATACAAAAGCGCAGCTACAACTGGGAAATGTAAGATGTAAAGTACAGCATAATATTTTAGCAGCGAGAAGAGGCTGTGATAGACAGTACATGATGCTCAAAGAATTCTCCATGCATTTAAGGGTGTAAATATTTGAGTGGCTCCTGCAGTTGTGTGTTTGCATGCTATTACCTAGCTGCAGGCTGTCTTAGGCAGGGTAATGCTTGTCAGTTCTCCAGGGGTGAGACCTTACCGCCTAGCACAGCTAAACCATTACAAGGCCTCCTCAGGAGCCCCCATGTTGAATATGGCAAACTGTCTTTAGTTATTC
Organism: Maxillicosta whitleyi; assembly: GCA_029822895.1. Classification (NCBI taxonomy): domain Eukaryota; kingdom Metazoa; phylum Chordata; class Actinopteri; order Perciformes; family Neosebastidae; genus Maxillicosta; species Maxillicosta whitleyi. The sequence continues at coordinate 646,250 of JAPSES010000002.1, forward strand.
ATGACGTGTTGCATTAGACTCGCTGCTGAGGCTTGCTTTATGTATCCCTTGTCGCATGGTACTCGAAGTTCTGCGTGTACTAACTTAAAGTTCGCCGTCCGCCCTGAAACAGTGTGAGAGATTCATAAATATTCATTAGAACACTAAACTCTCTTTCTACTTTGGGTTTTGGCGAGCAGCTGAATATCTTGTGTATTACCTAGACGGTGTTTTGTACAAAATGACAAAAGATCATAAAATCAAAGTGGGCTCCAGATGAAGAGATAGAGTATGAAAATAGAGAGGCTCTGTAATGGTGCAAAAGAAAAAAAAAGAAGTGTAAATCTCCTCTCACAACCCCCCAGGTCTCGTTAGTTAATTAGTCTCGTTAGCCGGCTTAAAAGTGGAATCTCCCCAAAGCCTTACGTAGATTTATCAGCAGTAATTGAAAGGTAATTCCAACTCCTGCAGGTGTAGCTCTGCCAGCTTCTCTGAAAGTGCAGTTAAAAGGGCCGAGTGAAGGAGAGTCGTATCTGGGCTGCAGCATTTTCTGCAACACAACCACTGAGACTTTGCACCTCCTGCGCTCCCTGTCTGCATGTCCTGAGCCTTTGTACTCCTTCCTCTCACTCACAGCATTGCTTATTCCCACACAGCCCATTCTCACCACTCTCGTTTAGCACCTCCTATCTTCTTCCTCTATGCTCTCTCTGGATTCAGCTTAATAATTCATCTTCACTCCTGCTAAAGAGAACACATACCCTGCAAAGAGAGAAACGAGAGAGGACTACCCTTCCAATAACACCTCCCTGCAATGCCACCACAGTTGGGAGCCCCAGGCTTTTCTCTCCTTGTCTCTTTCCCTCTCTCTCTCTTTCTCTCCGCGTCTGCTTTTCTATCCCGGTTCCCACTCGTACCCCTTTATGGCTCTGTCTTTTCCATCTCCTCCCCACAGCACGTACACACACATTATTTTCTACCCCCGAGCATGCCCAAGATGCCCCCAGCTGTGAGGAAATGTCAGACGTTTACCACCCACCATCCTCCTCATCCAAATATACACACTCACACCAGCGCACACAAAACACAAGGGCATAGATTACATGCATGCACAGATACACCCTTATGTGCAAAAACACACACTTTTGCCCACACCCTTCTTGACACACAACACAACGGAGGAAATCTCATTAGTCAGAGGGTGTATGGCATTGATTTTTGCTCCTCTCTGGTCTTGGTGGGATCTGGTTTGGCACAGTCTGGCTCATGCTAGAGAACCCACAGTAACACCATGGGTTAAGCCGATTACATTTTTGGGAAACAGGGAGACCTGAGGGGTAAAGGACCCAGTTTTGTTCCACTCCTCCCTCCGCATTTCGCCCCCTTTCCCACCCTTTTTCTCTACTGATTTATTCATGTGCTCCTGAGGTTTATCCACCATGGGGTTATGGTTGCATTCATTGACTTGAGCTAGAAATGATTTCAAATTCAGTGGATTACATTTGTGAATATTGAATAAAGAACCAGATGGGTAAAGAATAGGTATAGTGGAAGGAAATGGTACAATGGCTCACTAATACAGCCTTGTGAAAACTTTATGGCAAACCAAGCTGGTCACAATAGCAAGCTTGATGAGTGGATATTACCTTCCTATTGGCTATATTTAAAGATTTGAATAGCTGGCACGCCAACATAAAACTGATTAAAAGCTGCTCCTATCTGCCATTTCTCTGCCCTTTATCCTCCAACTTTGATTCAGCATCAGGTGTAGTTTGACAGAAATGCTCGGGGTGTCACTTTTCATATCAAGTTGGAATAAATGAAAGTACACATTACATTTTTCACCAATGCCCCCCTCGGCATAGCAAAGTGGATGAATAAAAGGTGTGCCATTAAGATAAAAAAAAAAAAACTGAAGCTAAAGCCAGAGTCATTATGTTGCGTACTGTCTGGTCGTTTCATGCTCATGTCCACTGCCAGATGGTGGAATGTGGGCCAACATATGTGAGTCAAACTGGGAGAGAACAGAGGTCTCTCTGGTGTTGGCAATGCCGTCCCCGTCGATTGAATCCTCATTACCGCCCTCTCATAATTGTGTTTTTTCTTTTTTTTTCCCCTTTTTTTTAATTGGATATTCTAATGGCTGCTGTTGCATGTAATTATGTAGCAATTATCTGCTTCCTTGCCTCGAACTGGTGTTCCATCGCTGTAATGCAAAGTCAGATTGTGTCTGTTACACTCCTGCTGGCATGGCAGGTTCACTAAGAATACCGTCAGAGCACTTGACAGAGGATATACTAATTGTGCCTTAAAACTTGTCTGAAGCCTTGCGTAAATAACCTCTAGCCTTCTTTCAATATGTTCATCAGTTCAGTTACAGCCCTGTCCGGCCCACTCTGTGGTATGGACTGATAATTAGTCTGCAATATGAGAGAGTAGAAATCATTGATATGTATTTTTCTCCCTCTATTTTCCTCCCCTCGAGTCAAGTTGATTCTTTGAAGTCGGGGCGTGTATGAAATCACTTGATCTTTATTTCTTTAAGTTCATTACTTATTTTCTAGTTGTGTGCATGTCATGCATTTTTAACAAACCCTTTGAGTTGACTTTGTGATGTGTTGTAGCGGAGAACATCAAAGAGATCTATCTTTCTCTCTGTCTCTGTTTCTCTCTCCCTCCCTCTCTCATTCTTTAGCCTTTTCATCTCCCTTTCCCTCCTTTACAGTGTGAGCTGCACGCTGAGAGAGCTTTTCTTTTCAGGCAGAATTGTGAGTAAAAGGTAGAGGAATGAGAAGAGGAGGGTTGCCATTATTGTTTTTTTTTAAACTCATTTAAAGTTTCTTTCATTCTCATTCAGACCATTAAATACGGTTGCATACCAGGGATTAGATAATGAACACTTCTATCGCTCCTGGAGGCAGGTTTCTGGTAGAGTATAAAATACACAAAATTGCATTTTCATGCACATCGTCAGCTTAGTTTTTAGTATTTTATGGAAACTGTAGTTGGAGCTGCACAATTTTAATTCTATACATCCTCAACTGTTGGCTTTTAAAATTTTAACAGAAAAATCTGATTTTAATGTTCACACAAATAAACTAAATTACATTACATCATTACAGTGATTACAGTTATTTCACTATTGCCCTGGGTTTTAACTCTAGCTCTAACTCTCTCGGACTCTATGACAAATGTTGCTGTCAATCTAACTTACTGAAACATTGATGCCGTTTACACTTTACACTTGCACACACACAGTCCTCCATCTGTGTTCTGCCGTTGCCAGACGTCTCGTGGCCTGTAGGGCAGCAGCAGGGTGTGGTCTGCCCTCGAGGTACCGGAGGGGTGCCCTCTCGCCTCAAGGCTCTGAGCAAGCCCAGCTGCGCATGGATGGTCCCTGCCCCCGGGTATCAGGCAAGTGTGTCGCCATCCTTTGATTCCTTGTTTCACACAGAGGGCACAAGTCAGCGAAAGGATTTTTTCTTTTTTTTTCTTTTTTTTTATTGGACAACCTTTTGCCGAACTGGAGGTAAGATATTCAAGCCAACTTCTTGCTGTACTTTTTCTTTCTACACAGTAAACACAAAGAGATGTTGTACCCTATAGCAGAGGTGGCTAGAGACTGACACGACAAAGGGAAAGTTTTGCTGCGTTATGCTGAAAAAGCCAAGTATAAGAAAATGTAGGTATCGAAATAATTATTTGAACAAAATATAACTGAAATTTGTTTGATCTAGTTCATAAAAAAATTAATGACCTTTAATGTGCTCAACTAAGGAAATGCTAAGTGGTTATATGTTACATCTAGTACAGTCCAGATCGTATAATTGAAAAAAAAAAAAAAAAAATTACCAAATAACAAAATGGTTCTTCTGGCTGCATTGCAAAGGTCACATTTTAAATATTTCATGTGTATTAATTACACACTCATGCTAACTACTAAGTCTACATTCCAACTTACCGCCATATGGTTCCTTAAGCTGAAAGGCCAGCAACACATCACTGATTCTGCTGGACTGAAAAGAAAACAGTGTTTGTGCGACCATGGATGTGCTCCTTCTAAATCTCCCGCTGTCGATTCCACCATGACTGTGTTCTGCTCCGGGTGAAACCATGGAAACAGAGGCTGGAGGTGTGGCAGCTTCAGAGCTGAAACAGACACAAAATGGTCCAACAATGAGAGGAAAAAGGAATGTACTCTGAAGATGGTTGTAATCAAAAGTAATGCCCAGAGCATAGGCAAAGATAATGGAGTAAAATTATTTTTTTATTCATAAATATACTCTACTAAGATAAAAGTATCATGCAAAAAGTAAAGTGCTATTTCCTAAAAAAGTTCCAGTGAAGTAAAGGAGTACACGCTGTAAGTAAAACAATATGTTACAGGAGAATCAAGAAGTAGCAAAAGCTTTTTAGAAAAAAGCTTTGAAATCAAGTTTCTGTAACTGCTGTTTCTATACGTATGTATTTTGCAGAAATTGTGAAGAGCCGTTCATTCTCGCTTGAACATTTCCTCTCACTCTTGGATTCCTCTCCCACATAAAGCTCAACACACCAGCCAAAGCCTATAATCAACTTAGTAAGCAATTTTCTCAATGCATGCACATTGTGAGAGCTGCATGTTCAAAATGGAAAGGCTACCTTCAGGCTTTAGCTTTTTTTTTTCCTCCTTTCTTTTTCTTTACCCCTTTCAATTTCACTCTGTGAATAGAAAGTCAAAGGTACAGAAGCCCTAATTAGAGAGACAGGTATTCTGCAAGTATTCATTTTGGAATTGGGGTAATTTGTTCTAAAGTGATTATTAGGTTCAGTTCTTTTGTAGTTTTCTGCAGTCTAATGGTAGACAGCTACCGTGTGAAAAGAAAAAAAAATGTGAAGAAAACAACACAAAATCCAAAAAAGACCTCCATATTTAAAAAAAAAAACAACTTCCAATTATATTAACTGAAAGGGTGTGAAACGTTTAATCTTGTTACTCCAGTGGCAAATAATGGGTACTAATTTTGTGCTTGGTTTTTGAAGTTCGTTTAATTATTTTGTCCGATTTTAGGATACTTGTTGTATTTGGAAATAGATACACCGGTAGATGAAGTTCAGTTTCTGTGCATTACTCTATTGTACAAAACACAATACAAGACTGATGCTCTGTGGAGGGTACGAGTGTTTGACTGAGTCACTGAAGAAATGGGTAGAGTCCTCCTGCACGGAGCTTCAGCAGCTGTTGCTATAGTGACTGAAAAGTTGTGGGCAGAAGTTACTTTTGGATCCTTGCTGTTGTTGTCTTATCAGGTTCTGTTTCTTTTACCCTTTTGTTCCCTCTGTGATTTTTCAAACACATAACTGCTTAACTGAAGTTAGTCCCCTGAGTTTTCAGCCCTGCAGTGACAACTGAAGAAGTTGTCTAATTGAGTTAGTGCACATTAAATATTGATATATTTGCAAAATATAATAAAAAAAAAATAATAAATTTGTCTAAAGCATGTGTGTCCAAGTCATTTTAGTTCAGGGGCCAAATTTGGTCTGCAGTGGGCCGGACCAGTAAAATAATTGCAGAATTATATATAAATAATGTCAACTCCAGACTTTCCTTAAATGATAAAAATGTTTACATCTATGAACTGTCCTTTAAAACAATGTGAATAACATGAACAACCTTGAATTTCTTAAGAAAGACAAGTGTAATTTTAACAATATTATGCCTATGTTTATAATTTACATGTTCAGTACAATATACAGATCAGAGGAAATACAAATACACAAAACATTTAATAACAGGCTATATATTGTTAAAATTATACTTACATCTCTTAAGACATTTCAAGTTTTTCATATTTGTTGAGGATATTTATGTGTTTTGTGAAATGATAGTTAATTTCACTGTAAATACAGGAAAATTACATGAAAAGATTTATAAAGAGAAAAAAATTGAATTAAATATTATATTATATTTATTTATTCTGTTTGTGGAAGTGAACTACAATTTTTGTGAATATCTTAAGTGTAATTTTTGCATTTCATAAATTCATCCCACAGACAGGATAGGAACCTTTGGCAGGTTGCATTTAACCCCAGGCTACATGTTTGACACCTTTTTACCAGTCACTTTCACTAAATATGTAGGAGGTGTGCATGTGATGTCCATAATCATGCACTGAGTGGCAGAAAGCTAAAAAAAATAAAAAAAAAAACTCTATTGTTTGTCCAGAGTTGTGAAAAAGAGCGAACTGTGTGACTGTATAGACAAATATCTCCATAGTCTGTAACTACTGCGACTGATTAATTTCAATAGAACATTTTGAACAAACACTGTTTTTGCAGCAATCCAAAGCAAAATGCACATTTCAAGTCTTGACGCCTTTTAACTAATATTCTATCACGTTTTTTTGGAATAAAAATGACTGTGTAATGTTTCCAGCTGATTACATGCAAAGTGTAGCTCATTGCTTTTCTAATGATATATTGTTTGAACCATTTAAATGCTTAACTGTCATCACCAGAGTTGGGAAAACAGTAGTTTCAGCCATCTCACTAGGCAGCTGCACAATGTAACCACTATGAGCTAACACGAATGTGGCTCGTAGGATGTACTTTGCTGGAATATTTGTCATTTTTTTCTGTAGCACAGTGGAAGGAGTGGTGGTCTGTTATCTGTGTGTGCTTCTTGTTACATGAAACAGCATCCTCGGAGATGCATCTACAAGCTGAAAATGGCAAGGTGTGACAGAAACACATTTTTATACGGGATGTTTCACCGCAACTGCTTCTCTCTGGACACTGTTTGCAAAGTCATTGTCACTCCATCCTGTGCTCACCCCCATCTCAGAAAAATATGATTAATTTAGAGACGTAGCCTGAAAATTCACTGAACCTATTAAAACCAGTGTCCTCAGAGAAATGGTTCTTCAGGAATGATGTTCATCTGATTATCTCATTACAATGGGGCCTGTCAGTGGTTGGGATACAGTTGTGTTCATAAGTTTATATACCCTGACAGAAGGCACATAGGACGTTCTTAGATGTTCCACTGTGACAGTGGCCCAATACACAAGGCCAAGTCCACCTGTCATTGGCTACAGAAGAAGAAGGTGAAGTAGTGGCCATCTCAGTCTCCTGACTTCAGTATCACTGAGACACTTTGGGGAGGTCTCAAACACGCCGTTCATGCAAGAAAACCCAAAATCTTAAAGGAACTGACGGTGTTTAACCAAGAACTGGCAGCTTTACCATCTGAGAAAATAAAGAGCCTCATCCACAACTACCAAGAAAAGCTTCAAGAGGATTAAGAACTAGGGTATTGCTGCGTGTACACCGGGAGCGACCAAAGCAACCAGAGCGATGGAAGTCATTATTTCTCTATGGAGGGTCAGCGACCAAAGTGAATTCACAGGGGGCAAAGCGAACTGGGTGACCAGAGCAAATTTCAGCGATTAAAAGTAATCTTATCTTAAAGTAATGAGCTGTGACACGGTTTGGCGAAAACCAAATAAAAATCAGAATATTGATGATTAAACCGGAGCACTGTGTCTGAATTTATGGAACACAGTTCCATAAAGCGGGAGCACATTTCATTTACTCTGGACATGAGGATAAGAGCAGTGTGACATCACAAGCGAACAAAGCTACCAAGGCAAATCCAACACTGGAGCTTCTTCAGTGACCTCAGCTACCTCGTCATTCTGGTCACTTTTGATGTACATGCAGCATATTTCAACTTTAGATCAAGGTCATTTTGATAGTTTCTGTTGTCAGTACAATTTAAAACATGAAAACACAATTGTTTGATAATAAATGGTTTCTCCCAACCAGTAGCCACGAGTGAAAGAACAGTTTTTGGATTGTCATTCATATTCTCTGAAAAATGGCCAAAGAGTGACAAATTCTGCTGGTGTATGTAAACTTATGATCAGAACTGCTTATTAGATAAAATGAGCAAGAGTATGGTTCTGAGAAACTTTAATAATGGAGAATTTGTGGCGACGAAATTCCTGAGTCAGAGCATCTCCAGATGTTGTTGGGCATTCCTAGTGTAAAGTGTTTAGTACCTACTAAAAGTAGTTCAAAGTAGAACAACCTAATCTCAACCAGTTGAGCATCTATGAGATTATAACATTATCACCATCTGATGAATATTGTGTAGGACCCAGTTTTTCCACAGAAACACCTATGAGGTTCTAAGCTCCACCAGACCTCTGTAGATGTGCTGTGGAATCTGGACTGAGACGTTTTCAGCAGATCCCCGAAGTCCTGGAAGTAGTGAGGTGGACCTCCATGGATCAGATGTATTTGTTCAACACTCCCCATAGATGTTCAGTTGGTCTGGGATTGGGATGTCCTTACTTAGTCCATTTTTAGTCTGTAGTAGCCACTGCAGACCAGGAACACCCAATAAAACCTGCAGTTGTGGAGATGCTCTGACCCAGTCATCACTGTCACAGAATGGACCTGGTTAAAGTCCTCAGTTCAATGAGTTGTTAATTTTGCTGTTTTAGCTTCAAGGATGGAATGAACACTTGCTGCCTAATATATCAAACACAGTGAAAGATGCCATTGTAGTGAAATAATCAATATTATTACCATCTTCTGAGTGGTCAGAATGTTATGGCTATTGATTTAAGTTCTGCCGTGCATTTCCTCAGGTTGTTTAATTAACACTTTCTTCAGTTGCTGTTTGAGTACAGTTTTATAATAACCAGGCCTAGTTATTATAATTTTGGCTCTGTACTGCTTTTAGATTCATCTGGGTAAAAAAAAAATTGCCTCATTGCCGTTTTGCTCTGCCCTTAACAAGTCAAATGTAAGGATAGATGTTGGTTCCAGCTGAAGCAGATAATTATTTGTTCTATTTTTAAATGTCACTCAATCCTAATGAGGGGATTATTCTGCCAGAATTGTCCTTTAGCTCAAAATAAAATGAAAATTTGTACATTATATGCAAAACTAGTTATTATTGTGAGTCAAAGTACTGGTGATATGTCTGCCATGGAATAAGATGTGATACAGCCTGATGCGTGGTGATGACAGATCTTATATCATTGAGTCCTGTAAATTGAAGCAAGAGGTCCACTCCCTCTGATTCAGTGGTTGGTTAGTATGTAGTGAAAATGATGTGAATTCTCTTTCATGTTCACCATCATTCATTGTGCCCCCAGTGAATACAGCTTCCTTTCTGTTTCTGATCCAACTTTTTCCACCAGTTTTTCCAGCCACCTTGCCTCCTTGTGTTTCATGCTACTTCCACGGTAAACCACAGCACATGTTTTGCCGCTGGTAAAATGTGCAGATGTCTAAGGACCCGAGTCTCCTCAAGAAATGTAGCCGGTAGCCATGTTATTGTGTCTGCTCCTTGAATTTATATGGTTAGTGCAATTATATGAAACCTGACTGGACCTTTTTTTTTTGATCCTGTAAGACGAGGGACCGTCATTCATATTCTCAACAGCACTGTAACTGGAAATTTCTATAGATTTTATATGTTTTATCAGCCTTATAAAGTGAAAAATCCATCTATTTCTTCTGTTTTTTTGTTTTTTTTTATTGTTTCTCTTATTTTCAGGTGAATTGAACAGTTTTCTTGTAGTGAGCAGAGACCACAAAGAAGGGAAAAATATAACAAAAAAAGGAGAAAGACGACCTGAGAGGAGGTGCTAAAGGGAGGTTTGCAATTACCACAGTGAACTCAATTTTTCATGAAGAGTGTAAACCACTTCAGCTTGAGAGGATTCTTTTACACCGATTGTGAGAAGACATGAAAGCTCGGAAAATTGTCAGAAATTTTATAGTCTATTTCCACTTCGAATATATATATGTGTTTTTCAGGATGGCTTTTCCGAATATCAGTCAAAGCAAAGACTGAGAGCAGCAGTGGTGCCGGACAAAAGTAGGGCAGTATGTGCAACTGGGAGTAAATGTGTTCTTAGCCTATCCCACTCTGAAGTATTTGCACTGAAGCCGAAGTGAAATAGAGAGGCACATCTATCACAAAACACTCAGCCAGATCCATAGCCCAAGGCAGCGCAGTCTGCAGCTTCCGAGGCCATGAAACAAAGACATACTCCTGCCGGCCCAGTAGGCTTTCTTTTTTTTTCATCATGAGAAGAATAAATATGTGAGTTATAGTCAGATCATGAAGCTTAGGTCAAAATATTAATCCTTTCTACTTAACATTACTGAGGGGAAAAAGCTAATTAAGCAATGGTTATTATGTAATATCACAGTGTACAATAAAGTATTGTAGATGGAGCCTGACAAAAAGTTCATCAAGGCTTTTTATGAAGACGAATAATTTTCACAACACAATGTTCACAGAGAAATAATTAATTATAGAATAACTTAGTTGGAGTCGATTGTAATACAGGTTGTTTTTTTTTCTTCATTTTTGTTGAATGGAAAAAGAGTGATGAGTGTAAGCGAGAGATCATATCCCTGTGAATATCATAAAAAGCAAATGATGAAGTTTTCTCAAATTTTGGAGACATGCCAGTAAGAGTGAAGAAAAAGGAAATAGGATTTTGGGGAGGTTCTTCAAAAGGTGCTCCAATTTCACACTATCAAATTAAAGTGTCACATGTATCTGTGGATGGATGAGTGATATTCCTGCTAGGTGTTAGGTGGTCTGCAATTCCCATGAATAATTTGAGTGTGTCACTGTGGGCGGTCCTTCAAAAGGAGAGTGTGCAGGCAGGGGGCTGGGTAATGATGGATACTTGGTTTTCCTTTCAAGTCACTCTTCGCTTCACTGGGGGTTAGAAGACAATGTGGACTTAAAAGCCAGGAGAAGAAAGCTAGTGACCAGCACATTAACCCTCATTAGTTTGTAATGTCACCGGTATTATGTTTTGTTTCAACGTAATAATCAAGGAGAAAGGAAAGTGTCTGCAAAGTGATATGTAATACCACCGACGGCCACTAGATGCTGCATCCAAAAAGGCCTATAGCTTTACATGGAAATTATCTCTAAAAATACAATGTAAATCAACATTCTGTCACTTTTCTTTATTTAATGTGATAGTCCATCTTAACATGTTACTATGCTACAATTGAAAATTGTGTACGGAAGGCCGCTTGCCAACTGAGTCTAACTTCTAAAGCTTCTCTTCATTGAATAAACATATATTTTCTTCGTAATAACTTGACTGTCGTTGGGATTTATGAATTATTAGAACAACACCATCAAAGTACTTTTGTTATGCAACCCTTTGAGGATGATCTCTGTGTTTTCGCGTCCCCGTAAGCTAGCATTTAGCATTAGCTCAACCAATCACCCCTCATGCTAATAAAGGTCCTCCCCTTTACCCATATATGGTCAGTTCTATCCCTTAACTGTTTAGAATTCCATGCCAATATGCTAAATTGTTGATTAAAGCAGCATGGGAGATTTTTTGGTATGTCCAAACACATAGAATGAAACCAGAAGTACAGTAACGGCCAAAAGGTGTTGGAATGAGACAAATGCATTTTTTTTCCTTGAAAGGCTCACATTTTGCTTAACTGACTTTTATTCGTCTTTGGTTCATTTATTTATGCATTTGGATTCTTATAGTTCAAGTTTGAATTTGAACCCTCCAGGTGCCGCAGAGTTATTTTTATATTCATTGTGGCATAAATCGAGTGGATTTCTATATCCGTTTTAATTCCTGCTTAATTTGTCATGTTTTATAATTAGTTACACCACATCATTTACACATATAAGGTCAAGACTTCCGATTAACATTTCTCCAAGTACACCATATTTGTTTATCAGCATCAGCGGTTGTAGTAAAAACTGAAAATATGTCCAAACTATTACCTAAAATGTTCAGTTGGTTGTATTAACAAACACAATTAAGTGGCTGAACAGAACAGAAGGCAATGTCAACAACCAGGAGGGGGTGGGGCATGAAGTGGCTCATTTGCATTTAAAGGGCCAGCACTCAAAACAATCTTTCTGGTATCATTACTCAGAAACAGTGTTGAAGATGGACCTGTGGAGTTGAATTAATTAAGACCCAAGTAGATCATTTACAGTTTATGTAGACCACAGGGAACTGTTTGAAAATCTGTACTTCCATTTAAAAATGCAAAATATCACTCTTTTAAATGGGATTTATTTGTCAATAATGGTCTTTGAAACCTGTAATGCTTAAAAAAAAACACAACTTTATGTGAATTACATACTATTTCGGAGTGAATACTACTTCACCCAAGCTCAGAATACTTCACCAGCAGCAATATCACAAAATTCAATGGATAACAACACTGGTCTGTGACTGACAAAGAGACCTCAGTAGCCAATAGTCAACAGTATTCCCTAGATACTGGTATAATCCATAGTATTACACACATATCCACACAGATGTCAGTATTTGTCAGAACAGTCCATAGTATTACACACATACCAGTATAGAATACATAGATGCTGTCATTCCATAGTAGCACATGTACTTTTAGAGGTGAGATGGGCACAAAAGTGTTTATGAAGCAACATGAGTAGTGTCCAGAGATGAAAAGTAAACATTTCATTTTTAATTACGACAGGAAAATGTTGTGTTGTTTTGTGACCCAAAGGTTGGTTTTGTGTATTGTTGTCTTCTTTGTTCACTGATTTGCCACTTGTGATTTATACTAGTCATGGTATTAATTAGTCCTTGGTACAATGCTGAAAATTGAATATCTTTTCTTTTTTGTTTTTTGAAAGTCGCATTGAATCATGAAAGAGTTTTTGAAAAGCCAGAAAAATAGTTGATTTTTTTTTTTTTTGCATTTTCTGGACTGCAATTTGGGAGATAAAGAACCCCTTATTTGAAGATTGATGTGACGATTTACCTGACTAATAGCAACAGTACTCCAATATCGAATGGGTACCATCATGGTTGGTCTCTTAACTTCTTATTCCTGCCGTGGCAATTGATTATCAATAAGTAATTAATAAAAGAAACAAAGATGTTGCTCCGAAAACTTTTGGTTGTATTTCAGGTGTGGGTGTGAAATTATGGAATGGACTTGATGATGAATTTAAGTTGTTCACTTCTTTGATAAAGACGATAATTTAAGCAAGCAGTTCAGTCACAGTATCTGTGAATTATTTTAATAACTAATTGATTCGTCGGATAAACACAAAAGACTAAATTCTCAAAGTTGTATTTTTTTAACTTAAAGCAATATAGACTGCATAGGCTAATGATTACATCCCCACAATGGTTTTGGGTTTAGTTAGTGAGCACCTAGACTTGTTATGGCTAGAAACTAGCTAGCTCTAGTCTTCAACCAGTTCCGTTTATAGGCTATCAAACTAGTTTTGTATGTTTTAGTTCCAGTCAATGATAGGTAATGTTAGATAAACAGAGATGGATGAAAACGTTAAAATTACAACAATAATGTCTAACTAGGTAGCAGGCTAAAGTAATCACGCCTGTAGGCTATCTTAAGCTAGGTTTACGTTATGTGGCGATGGCAACACTGTTTGCCTAAATTGTAGTGCGCCATGGGATTTTGGCCTTTGTTTCCCGGCACACTACATTTTAGGCAGACAGGGCTGCTGTGGTCACTGCAAATATAATTTCAACTCAGCTTAAAAAATCTGCCCCAGCATCCGAACCGTCAGCCATGCTACTCTGTGTTTTTCTCTGTTCCATTGTTATACAGTATGTGGGCATGCCTCAATACTGACGTTCATAAGACCCAACAAATCGACTGCTACGTTTGTTGCTGCACTACCTTAAGTAATAAGTTATTCAGAAATATTAAGTTGAGATGGTAGATATGTTTTTTTTTTGTTGATTCTTTTGTCTGTACTTGTTTACTTTGACGTAAGCAATTATATCAGGTGAAACGGATAAGCAAGAAATAAGCTTTTGCTTTTAGCCTGTTCCTTTTTTATGTTTATTATAATTATTATATAAGTGCAATGATTAATGTACAAACCAAAAATAATTAATTAAATTCGAAATAATGGGATTTATTCATTAGGGATTTGTCAGTTGGTTTTGGTAATAGCATTAATAATGCGTTTATGGTTAGATTTAACCACTGAAATCACATGGTCAGATTTTAGGAGATCAAGGTTACATTTAACAAAGAAAAAAACATCCTCAAGGATTACATAAAAACTATCCACTCAAATCTATTCAAAGCGCTTTTATTGCCATTCACTGTTTCTGTGGTTAGTTTTTACACACTATCAGCAACTACCAACTTTTCAAAAAACCTTGGAGTGAGATTCTGTAGGACCTGACAATTACCAAGCCCCTCCCCCCCAAGGCAATTTATTAAAGTTATGACAATTCACTGGCATTGGTCTGCCGGGTGACGGCTCCATTCCAAACATGGCGGACAGGTTTGTGAAATATGCACTCCGTTGTTAAGAGCCCACCACCCTCCGTTGCTAATAGCCAGCCCACCTGTGTGGCGTCTAGGAAATGCAGCGAATACTAGGGTGTGTTACAATGGTGCTTCTCAGCGCCATCTATCGTTGCAGAATTTACAGAGGAATGAACACAGGCCAAACGTCTCTGCCCAAATCTGACTTTTTTTAAGCGTAAGAAATGGATGTGCAGTGTGAGTGCGTGTGAAGACAGGCAAAATCGTGTGTCACACTCAAAACTCAGCAAAGATGTGAAAAGAATGACTCATACAATGCAATTATATTCAGTAACATAACCAGATTCTCTATTTATTTCAATGTTACTGGAATTTCTGTGAACTGGACTGAGTTGTTGTGCTTACTGTAAAGTGTGGGTTTATGTACCGACACTTGATTTGAGATTCATCATATTTCAGTTCTTTTAGTCTTATAGGTACAGAAAATATAGCCCTTAACATCTTCAGCACCAAAGCAAACTCCCACACAGCTTCCCGCTATTGCTCGCTGCCAAGGTGGCAGCTATGGTGACAGGGGCTAAGAAGGGAGGCTGTCATTTGAACAGAGAGGCAGAAGTGAGATGACACGGGGAGCAGGGACTCAAGAAATTTCAAGAGGGAGTCGACAAGAAAAATAAAATGTTAAGGGTGGGAGAGGAGTCGTGGTGATTTAGTGAAAGAGAGTTTGGATACGACATTGGATAGTACAAACGGATCACAATTACAGCGCTGACACAACACTGTGGAGATGCACTGTTTAATATATGTGAACATAAATGCGTGTACACCAGGCAGTAAGTTAAACCCACAGTAACTGTAGTTTTCCACTTTCCTCTGCCCAGCTCTTTTTCTCCCTCGAGGCTGAGAGTTGATGTGTGACTGACAGACAGCCATGGACAGCTTGGTTAGACACACCGCACTCTGGGGAGGCCAGCAAGGCTGAAAATGAGTGGAAAGGGCTGGAGGAAAAGGGTCGAGCAAGTGGGGGTGGGT
>JAPSES010000002.1:679185-689972 GCA_029822895.1 Maxillicosta whitleyi
GGGAGAAATGGTTGCTTCAAAACCTCACATCCTCGCTGACTAAGAAACAGGCCTTAGCTCAGTGTTTGAATCTCCGTATATGGGTGTATATATATATATATATATATATATATCTATATATATATGTTTTTGTTTTTTGTAACTGTGTGATCATCAGCTTAGCTTCATTATTTACATCATTAACAGTAAAATATATTGTAGTCTAAAGCCATATTCACACAGGACTAATATTACCTGTGAACTTCAGCTAATCTAGAGTAATTGCAGAGGTCATCAGTGATCTTAATTATGTCCAAATGTCCATTGTCTGTAATTTAAAGAAGAAAAAAAAATCCACCAGAAATTGCATACCCTATTTCATCAAACACAGATTTTCCTATGAAAACATTAAGAACCGTACAAATCAACATCTCTGTAATTTGGAGGGGTATGTAACTTTTTTGTTTTCTCTGTGCATCTACAGTATTTAGCCTATTTACAGGTTGAGAATGATGGAGGCTGGGGTGGTGATGATAAATTAAAGTTTTGTGTGGAAATTGAGGAGGGTTGTGTCATGACTCTGACTGACAGTGAAAAGAGCAACATCTGAGAAGATGATCAGACGGATGACATGCATGGCAGGAACATTTTTTCTTTTCTCTTCCTGTGTGAATGCGCAACATGAAACACAGATCTGGTTATGTAATATCCAAATCACCAGAGAGCCGTGGGTTATACCAGTCCCATGCAAAAATGGCTAAAGATTCAGTATATGCTGTCATTACACAGTCTGTATACACATAAAATATGTCACACAATGTGGCTGCTGCTATACTTAGTTACTGATACACAGGTCTGTAGGCATATCATATGGTCCCAAATCTTTTTTTTTTTTCATGCTTTATCTTTCAGGATTATTATTACATTACCAATAAAAAAAAAATGCAATCAACAAATCAAACTTTGTCATGCTTTTTGAAATAAAATGATGTGCAACAGAATTAGAGAGAACAATTGAACAATGAACGGCTGCCATTTTGCCTCTCCTGACAAAGCCCAGTTGAGATCAACTGATTCCTTTAGGTTTATGTTGAGAATTCCTGTTTCCCCATGTAGTTCTTATCGCTGTGTCTACCGCTGCCTGTCAAGGTCAGTAATTGTAATTCAGGCTATTCATGCTCATCCCCAATGTAAAGGCCTTTCATGTGTGGACAAGGGGTTGTTTTAAAGCTTGGGAGATAGACACAGGGAGGGGTGGAGGAAGGTCAATTGATTAGGTAGATACTTTTGCTGATTAGAGCCATCACTCAGCGTCACAATTATCAGTGTCATCAGCTTGTCTGCAATGAATTTTTGTTGCATCCCGGGACAAACCAACGCCCTCTGTGCGTCTGAGCATGTGTGCTGTCTCCCCACGCTAACACACTCCCAATTACTCTACCTGATTGGATATATGCAAATTGGGCCAAAATTAAAAGCCACCTGCAAGGGGACCCCTCACGGGACAGTTTTGTACACACACACACACACACTCCCACAAACACATTACACAGTATGATCCCCTCAGCTTTAACCTTCAACTGCCCCGGTGGTGGATACGTCTGTTCTTATTCCTAGAGAACAAATATATTTTGTGATTGACAGCAGGTACTGTAGGTGTAACATATAGTATATAGAACAAAGAACACTATAGGTTTCAGTTCTCTGTAGTGCCCATTGTGGTGTTTTTTCAAGGGATAATAATTTTTTGGTATTCTTTTCATATGTTCCCTCTCCCCATGTTTCTTCTTAATCCTATACTGTATCTATGCATCTATCCTTTGTTCTTAGTGGTCAGAGCCTCCAGTTGTGCTACAAATGGTCACCGTCCCACTGTGACCAGCAGGACGCTCTTCTCTTTTTTCCTACTCTTTGCCCCTTGCCGTTCTTTTTTCTTATCCTCTTAACTTGTGTGAGTGTTCAGCCTGCCTCCATTTCAAATGGCACGTAATTCTCTTCTTCTTCATTTTCTTCTTCATTCTCTTCTTCTTCTCCTCTTTTCTTCACTGCCTCACCTCCCTTTTGCCACTAGAGAATCGGTAGGGTAGAAATCTCTCCTCTCTCCCGTAGGCAACCCCAGTAAATCTCTCTAAGCTCTGCCTCCCCTGCCATACCTTTAGATTGAAGGCCACCTCCAAAGGTCACTGAGCAGAACTGATCCTCTGTATTCTCTTTATCCCAAAAGGCGGGATGAGACTAGAGATGAGGGGTGGCCTGGGGCAGGGAGGAAGAGAACGAGCTGTGGGAGGGATGAAGAAAGGAGAAGGATGGTAGGGAGTAGAGGTGCACTTGGGCCATGGAGGTGAAGGTAGGACGCAGAGAAGAAGGTGGGATGGGGAGATGTGCATAGAGGAGGGTTTGGGATATAGCCTGGGGTAACAAAAGAAGCCGCACGCACAGAGGTAAGACTCATGGGTGGGGAAAATTAAACTATAAGCAATTCCAGAGCTATGCCAGACATGGAAAGACTACTTTCTAAATTTAATCTGCCAGAAATTAGTGATTACCTGCTAAAAATTCATTATTCTATCTAGCGGGCAACTCAAAGTCAGTACTAGAGCAAAAGAAAAGAGGGTCAGAATTAATACAAAGACTAGTGAGGGGCAGTCCAGGCCGCAACAGCACTGAGCTTCACAAATATTATTCTCCTTGCAGCCATTTCCAGGAAATACAATACACTATGAAAATACAACACATACTGTACACAGAAACAGTGATACAATGGTGTAATAATATCTACTTATATAAGCCATAATTGGCATTTTATATGTGTGTGTGTATTTGAGAAGTGTCAACTACTTAATTGTAAACATTTCTTAGGGGTAGACCAAAAGGATACAGGAGTGCTAGGAAATGAAGACAGGCAAAAAGCTCAGGGCTCTGGAAGGATGAAGGAAGGAAGGAAGGATGTAAGGAAGGAGAGAGAATCGTCCTCTTCACAAAGGTGATATTTTTCTCTCTTGGGAACCTTTAGCCTTTTGGATTATGTTCTGTTGTTATGGTGGTTATTACATTTGTTGACATCTAAGTGGTTTTCAGACACCCCCCATCCTATAGATTGTGCCTTATGTAATAAAAGGCATTTTATTGTAGGTGACGTGGGTGCTGCCAACCCAGTTGCCAGAAAATAATGTTGCCAGTGTTTGTCTCTGTGAACCATCTCTACACTGTCAAAAAAAAAAAAAAAAAGACGTCACAGATTTTAACCAGTCCAGTGGTTTCAACTGGATGAAAAGTGCATGGTTTGGTTCATGCAATACTAGATGCATTATGGGTCATAGTAGTGGCCAAGTTCCTTCCATGCATTACCTTAACCAAATACTATCAATGTGAGCATCTAACTCTAGCAAATGTTAAATGCTTTCATATGAATAAAATGTTTTACTAACAATGTAAAGATTTATCCATTCATTGATGATGGATAAACTGACAACTATTTTCACTTCAACTATTAACATAATAATCAGTTCGGATGAATTTTTTTTCTCAATAAATCACGTCCAAATTTGCTCATTCCAGCATCTTGACATTGGAATATCTTCTCTTTTCTTTCCTCCTATGTAACAGTAAATTGAATATATGTGGGTTGTGATCAAATGAGACATTTGAGGACACCGTCTTGGGTTTTAAGAGACCCCTTCTCCCCATTTTCTACATTTTATGACAAGAAACAACAAAGTGACTATTTTAGGAAACAGGAGACAATGAAATTATGTTTTTCCTTCACATTATATACATTATATATGTGGCTACAAATACCTGAAAGTTACTATGCATATAAGTAGAAATGTAAATATGTAACATATACTTCAGAATTGCTGAAATCATACATATGGCTTATAGAAATGATTATTATTTTTTTAGTATTATTTTTATTCTCCTGATTGGAAATGTGTTGCTGAGTCATTGCACTATGTTCTAGTGAATGTAGCCCCATGAGTCAGTCTGGTTCTGTATTCACGGTACTGATTGAAGCTAACAAAGTCGGTTATTGCATCCATACTCCCATATATCTCTGTCTGCTGCCATCTTGGCCATGTAATTTCTCTCCGTAATGAAAGTTTCTCTGCCCATCAGTGGCTGATGATACTGGAATGAAACTGGAAATATTAATAAGGGACCCTTTTTAACCAAATTACATTCTATCAGAGCCAAGATTAAATTAGCAACCGGCAAGGTGTGTAGGAACAAAGCTAATGGAATTGGATGACAGCATCCGTCAATCAGCAAATGATTTAGGCCATTCCCTATCCAACCTTGTCCCGCCCACTCTTATCAATCTTGCACACACATGGGCCTATAATGCAGCTTGTAACAAGAAACTGGGTGTTTAATCTGCATCATACATAACACGACTAGTGACACTGTTCATGCCAGATGTTACTTCCAACAGAGAAAGGAAGACATGGCTTTTTACTTCTAAAGGATCTGGGTCTACAAGTTCAGACACACATTTAAACAGTAGACTGTATAATTGGATTCTGTGGTGTCATCGTAAACGATATATTCAATGCTTTGGCCAGCCCGTGAAGTTATGTTTCAATGTAAGGCTCGGGATTGCCTCAGATGGTGTCAGTAAATACATTTTCCTCCTACGGCGTATCTGTGAAAAACAAACATCCACACACAGTCTGACTATTATACTCCAGACACCAGCTTCAATGAAGTACATTAAAAAGGGTACAGAATACGTTTGCGCAGCGAGAATCATTCAGAGAGGTTCATCAGAGATAAAGCTTGCGTGTGTGCATATGTGTGTATGTATTCCCCACTGAGAGACAGTCTGCAGGTTGTAGGATGAAGGTGTATCTAGCACTGCTGATAAGAAATATATCTTGTAATAGGAAGAAAAATGGATCGGACTGACTGGCCCATCAGTATGACAGTTTCCTCTATAAATGCCATTAGATAGAGACTTTTTATCTCATACTATATGATTCCATGTGCTGGGTGGATCTCAGTAAGCCTTCCCCTCCCTCAGTTCCTTTCATTTTTGTCTCTTTACCCCTCTATATTTCCCCCTCTTTCTCTGTCTTTTATCTTGGTTAGGCAGATACACAAACACACAGTCTCTTACTCTCTCTCTCTCACACACACACAGACACTTTCTTTTTGTCTCCCCAGGTGTGTTCTGGTCCAGGTGTATGTCTTCACGGGAGCTCATCACTGCTCTAATGAGAATGATCACTGCTCATCTGTCTTCATCCACATCCAACAGAGAGCACCTGCTACTATCTGTGTGAGTGTGTGTGGGTTTGTGTGCATGTGTAAATTAGGTTTGTGCTTATGTCAATATACTATTCATTGCATGTGCATGTATACTGTATCAGTTTCAGTTGTGAATAGTTGGGGTTGAACCACATGTTGGTGACTCATACATTCGCCTTGACATCCTTGCTTTCATAGAGACTTCAGACATAACTCTTGACTTGTGCGAGTGTTAGTTTAAAGGCTGTTTCAAAGAAAGATGCAACTTTTGAGTTTGATGTGAATCACATGAATGAATCAAATCAAGCAAGCTGCATTAGTCACAGAATGTTAAATAGTTGAGGAAAAAATGTGTGAAAAACACCCCTGATTAACTACAGTTTATCTTGGTCTACATCATACTTTGAGCTCACAGCAGTGTTAGGTTTTGTTAAATTTCATTCATTGAGGTTTTTGTTATGATTTCTTTCTTTTTTTTGTCCTTCTTTCTTTTTTGTTAAGAAATAAATAAATTGCATTGCTTTGTTGAAGTTGCTATAGGAGATACAGAAAGTTCCTAAGCAGAAAATTGAAATAGTTCAGTAAAGAACAGTGTCAGCCTTGTGCTAAATTTCATTTTTACAACAAATGAAACTTGAAATTGTACTCTCAAGGATCTTTGGACAGAATAAACTGCCACCATCAACAGATTATAGTTACTGCTGGATCACACACATTGAACTGGACTGTTTTTTTTTTCTCCTTTTATTGTTAATGTTAAATGCTAAATATCTCTGTCCTTCACTGTGTCTTTCAACATGTCATCACAAGATACTGTTACTCTTTTACCTTTCTGAGCTTTGATTCTTTTGTTGTGTGGCAGGCGTTAACCTTGAGAGCTATTTGACTTTGCTTTAAGAATCGTTTTGTGTGTGGGCGGTGAAATTCATGGCTTAAGATTGCAATGATCACATCTGTTTTCTACCCATTTCAATCAAGCAGCCCCACAGGGCCGCTTCACTTTTAACATTTTTAGCCCTTTGCTGGAAAATATGTTTACTTAAAACTGAGCCAAGAGGGGAAGCAAAACAACAGAAATTGTATTTACCTCCCAAAGGCCATGTGAATTGGCTATTGTCAAAGTCTAAGTAGATTTTATGTAAAACTCCCAATCCATGGTGTTAGTATTGACCAAACGACAAAATGCTTGTTCATTTTTTCCTCAATCCAATTAGTTTTTCTGTGGCTTTCTGACAGCTCGTTTATATCTGTGAGTGAGTGCCCAGCACTGAATGGGTAATTGTGCAGTTAGTATGTGCCTACCATTGTGTGGAGAATCTTGTTACCTGGGCTTGTATGGGAATATAAACTGAATTGATTTAGATCTGAGATTAATAGGGGAACATTGTGATGGGCTATTGATTGCCCTCTATTATTGAATAAAATTGAAGCTGGTGGATACAGTACGCAGGGTTGATTTTACTGATTTTTGAAAAGCATTCAGCATGCTAACCCTAATTGTAAAAAAAAAAAAAAAAACCCTAATTGTGAGACTGGTATTTACTCAGAAGAAGCATAGGCTGCTGCTGGTGAAGTACTTTATTTTTGCTTGTAGAGACTTCTCTTGCTTTTTACATCATCTACGGTGAAAAATGAAGTCCCCCATTCAGAACTTACTTTTCTTTGTCAAATCACATTTAACAATCTGCAGGTAAAACTATGTCTTGCACTTGTCAGTGTCCACTAACAGGGCATTGATAAATCAGCACCGACAACAGAAAATGGCAGTTTGATCTTCATTCCAAAAGGTTGTTTCCCTTTGGTTTGTCAACATGCTGTCTTACTGGTCAGTCCATTGGACCTCCAGGTGTACATTGTCTTCTTGATACCGAGACATGAGTGGCGGTGACAGTGATGGAGGGAAAAGGTCAGATATGACACAGTGGTTATGGAGTGGGAGTGCAAGGAGCACTTTGACATTTCTGGCCAAAAATCGTGAGCTGCATTTTAAACAGACTGTGAAAGGAAATGATTCAGTCTTGATGTTTAAGCAGTCCAGGTGGTAGATTTAATGAGCAAACAGAGCCTATCTGCATCTATTTCTCAGTTATAACTGAGAATGCCCCAAAAACACCTGCTGAGAAAAGTTGATGATGCAGATGAAGAATGCTGGGGGAGTATGTTACTTTAGGGGTCCTGAGAACTGTAAGTAAAGAAGGAGGTCTGGATATGTTGGCTTTGTCTCAAATAAAAGTTAAAATGCACAGTAGAAATGCAGTGTTCATTTATTTGATTTTTGCTTCACCACACAAAACCTGTTTTAATGAACACATTCCAGGAGGATGTTTAAGCAGATCTTCAGACTAATGACTGTTAAGTACTTTGGAGAAAATGGAGGAAATTATAATTTGTTTTACTTAATGCATACATTGTGGTTGCTGCCAGATGAGCTGACCCCTTAGGCTGATGATGTTGTTCAGCCTCCAGCTGCCAGGTCAGTGGGGTTTCATTTCCTTGTCCAGCTCTGTGTCTTCAAAGTGGGGTGACACAAGCCATCCTTGCTCTCTGTCTCCCACAGTGCCAGTTCTAGGTCCAGGAGAACCCATTAAGGAAGCAATTAGCAGACCCAATTAAAGAATGATGAAGCAGAGGGGAGAGTTTACATAGTCTAAAGTGACTAAAGGGCTTTAGCTTTGGATCTTTAGATGTCTGTGTCTGTAGGTGGGAAATGAGTTCATACTGTTGGATCATTTGCCCCTCTGTGTTTATCTATATTTAGAGATACTCCAAAAGTCTTGCAGAGTGTAGTCTGGCTGAAAGGAATCCTATACATATTTTTCCATGCAAATCAGAAAACAGCACCTTTCCAATCAAGGACAGGAGATTGCATTGTATCTCTTTTAGTCAGCTGTCAAGGAGAGGAAAGCCCACAGTTTTGATGTTTGGGTTTCATAATTGAGTCAGAAAGCCAGTATGTGCGTAAAGGTCTCTGTGATAACATGAACAGAATGTTTAAGATCTCACAAAATGCAGAGATGAAAGCAGGTCTTACATATCTCTTGATCTTATTCACCTCATCCCTTTTTCCCCTCATTGCTTTTTGCCATCTTTACCTTACTGGCAGATTGGGAGCCAGTTAATAATACCTTTACTGCTTCAAAGGTTTTTAGTTGATAAGGACAGTGTGGGGGCTCTGTGTAGCCCAACATGCACACACTGAACTAAGCCTGTTGTGGTAACCCTGCTCTCGACTAGTGTCCTCATTAGATCCACTACCCTTAGGGTTTTTGTGTGTTCGTACAGAGTCATGTCATGTGCACGGCCTTACAGGATTGGTGCATGAGTGTGTGTGGGTGTGTGTTTGCGAGTTTTTAACTTCATCACACCAGCCCCTAGGCAGGCCACTGATCCTCTCCAAGAACGATAAATACAGCCGTAGTGTGAATTTAATGAAGATGGATAGAGACAGAAGGCGAGCAAGAAACAGACAGACAAAAAGGAAAAGATGAAAGGAGAAATATAAGTACTCTTCGTCAGCGCTGCAGGTTAAAATGTAATTGTTCCCCCCTTGACTATCACTATAGGGTATCTAAGGTAGAGGAAGCAGACTTACCCTCAGGCCAAACTCCTACACTGAGTCTTTGACTTTGCTTATGTAATACAATCTCAGGGTGACTGATGGAATTAGTCTGGACTGATTGTATGTAAAATAGGAAGTGAAGGCAAAAAAAAAAAAAGGTGGGGCTGTTTGAGGGGATCGTGTGGGCAGAAGGTTGTTGTACCCTCCCTGATGAAAGTGCCACAGACAGGCAGACAGACACACACACACACAGTCACACATACGTATGCAGTGGAAAGCTAGGGCGATTGTGCCGTGCTGGCAGCCGTCCTCATTACCGTCCACAGGCAGGACTGGAGTGCCCTATTAGACAGCCATTACTGCTGCTGATGGGAATCTGTACTGTAACACTGACACAAACAAGATGGAGAGATCTGGGAACCATGCCGAGGCCACAGTGCCAGGGCCTCTAGGGAATGGGTGAGATGAGGCTCTCCGCCCTGATCACCACACTCCTCAGCTGGGTCAGGGTGCCTAAGTAGCGGCCGCGTGTCAGTGTGCCATCTCTGTTTCCCCTAGAGCGACGACGTGTTCACCTAATTAAAACCCCTCTTTCTTTCCACCCTCCGGGACACACGGACAGAGGAATGCAGTGACAGAGATAGTGAGGGAGGAAGAGTAGGAAATAGGTGAGTGCAACCGGTGACAGAGACAGAGGCCAGGTACACGTGGAAAGAATGGAAACTTCAGGTGGAGAGTGGGGAATTTTGCAGGGTGAAAGTGAGAATGAATGATAAACAGATATGTGAGGCTCTGCAGAGGAAGGGTCAGGAATCATGCCAGCAGAACTCATTCAGTTTCTACCATTTCTAGAGAATCTGAATTTTTAAAAAAATGTGTGCTGTAATGAGGAGACGGTGCATGAGAAGGATTTTTCTGATTTCAGCAGCATATTTACCAAAAACATAAATAAATAGACAAGAACTTGTCTAAACATGCCTTTTTTTTTTTTTTTTTTATTGTGGCCCAAGGCAACGGGGACTCAGAGGCTGAGCAAATAGAAAGCAAAGAAGCAAGAGGGAGTAAAGTAAAAAAAAAAAAAAAAGACAGTGAGGTTTATGTAACGTGGTGTGCAGCAGGAGGAGAGGTTTAAGGAAGGCAAACAAAGGCGAAAAAGTGAGAAGACTTTGAGGTAACTGAGTGGAACAAAAGCACCAGAGTCATAATTACCATTCCACAACGATTCTTCACAACCTTGATTTGTTCATCACTTCTTCAGCTTGACACAGCACACATACTGTAGTAATATAATGTTGCTCTTAAAGGTGTCAATCAGAAGCTGGAGAATTGAATATTGCATAATGAAACAGGATGTGAATATACAGATTTCTGATAACGCTCACTCTTATTTTGCACAAAACTGTAAAATTCTTGTATTTGTTAAATAGAAATAACCACACAGACAGCAGCATGGCTTAACCAACTAGATTTGCTTTTCTCTTAGAACATTGCATTATCTCCCTCTGGCCATGCACTAAACTTTACCCATTCTGGAAGAGTATTTTTTATTGCTTTTCAGAGGTTTTTGGGAAGCACTGGGATCCAGATGCACTCATTGCCATCATTGGGCATTCTATCAGCCAGTAAATATGAGAAAGTTGCTGTTTTGTTTGGTATGGGGATTGCTAAAAAGATGATCCTGAGAGTGTGGAAGAAGGACTCAGTGCCCATGTTTGCCCTTTGACTGGGGGAACTGGAAAACACACTACATCCAGTGTATACATGTCCATCTTCATACATCTACATCTAGGTCTAATAATGATGATAAAGGCCAAGTGTTTGACCACATATGGACCCTGTGTTAAAATTTCTTCAATAAGGTGTCTAATGTGAGGGACTGACCTTGCAGTTTTCAGCATTACATCCACTTTTCTTTCATTTATTTGACTAGTGCAGTGCCCATAGTACATGTGCCAGAGTATTGTGTATTGTTTGAGAGGCTAATAGCCTATCTGGTGAAAGG
>JAPSES010000002.1:690072-706547 GCA_029822895.1 Maxillicosta whitleyi
GGTGGTGTGTTTTGTAAAAATGTATATACATTTTTTTATTGCATCACAGTTGTATTGTTTTGTTAACCTAAGACCCAGCACTACTTTTGTTGCATGTTTCTCTCTATTTAACCTTTCTTAAGTGATTTATCACCATTTGTTATAATTATATCCTCTCCAAAATTCAGTTTTTAAAAAAAAAATATTTACTGATCATGTAGATGTTCATAAACGCTGAAAAAGTTGATGGTTATTATATCAAACACAGAAAACTGAAGAAAAAATGACTTTCAGGCAAATCTATCATTCACTGAACATAAACCAAGTGTCTTCATCCACGGTCATTGATCCAACTCCATGGGTTTTACTAGTGAATCAATAATGAACTACATGATGTTGTTTCCACCTTCACTACAGAGCTTCTGAACATCCAAATAGGTCATATCTGATGACCATGAAAAGATGACAAACTGTATTTTACACCAATTATTTACGTGAATTAATAGGATTAGTGGATCAACAGGTATTAGACATTTCAGATCAGCAGATGGTTTTGGTTGCCTGTAGCTGTTTGTGTATTTCTGAGCTAAAAAAAAAAAAAAAAAAGCTCCTTTGTTGTTGTATTTTGTATTGAAGAGCTCCTAATTTCCCCCTGGGGCTCAGTAAAATTCATCTGTATCTCTATCTGTAACCACCTGTTTTTGATTAATGAAACACACATTCACAGAAGTATTTACTATATATGTGCTCTTTGATTCTGACCACTCAGTCAAACTAAAAATCCATCTTCAACTATAAATAACCTCCAACCTGCTGGCTTTTAGTTGGAGTTTTTGCTTCAGTTATTCTCTTATGGCTTTACTGTGGATTAGTGTCATCCTTTGCAGATGCGACGTGTTAAGTGGTGTGAAATTCCTGTTATTGTGGAGGATTTGTCTACAGCTGATTAATGTCCTTGGAGATTTTTTACTTGGTTTAAAGATGTTCTAAGGTTATTCTTGCTCAGCTCTTTAATTCATTGTTTACATCAGTGTTTTCACCCCACCTCACACTTTTACAGCAACCTGCTCAAAGCTTTTTTTCTTTTCTTTTTGTGGATGTGGAGAACTCAGAGAAATTGGAGGTGGGCTCTAGTATACAGAAAATACCACTGGTGGGTTTTAACTGGTTGTCCAGACAGGTTGCCATGGTGAAGGCAGTGATTAAAGCTATTAAAGCTGCAGGCGTAGGGTTAAATGGGAGCCCTGACTGCTCCTGCTGTCACAAATTAAACAGGGAGAGAGAGAGGGAGAGAGAAAGCAGAAAGACATGAAAAGATGGAATTAGAAAGAGAAAATGCAAAATTGAAAAAAAAAGAAGAAAAACCTCAAGTGTGGGTGAGTAAAATGTGATTAGTTGTGCTTAAAGCAATGCAGGATCCTACCTAGGTCTTAATTGATTTTTTTTTAACAACAGATGAAATAAAAGGTTACGGTGCTTCAACAATAACCCTCCTATCTAAGCCCAGACAGGTGGCTTTATCACACTGTAAAAGACAGAGAGCTCATTCATCATCACAGTGTGATGTGTACTGGAGGAGCAGTAAGCGTATGTGTGTGTGCGCGTGCATGCGTGTGTGTGTGTGCTTGCATGTACAGCATGTGAGTAGAAGTGACAGACAGAGGGGGGAATGTTTTTTAACAATATAGTATGTGCTGTAATCTGCTGTTACACCGGAATGACAGGTTAATTTAACCGTCTGCCTGTGAAAAAGGAATTCAAGAAAGGCCACTTATGATCAGGGTAATGTCATTTCAGTTCTTGTTACTGAATCCCAAAGACAATCAATACAAAAGGAATCACACTCTCATTGTCGCCATCGCAGCAATACAATGCAACATGACACAATTACTGTCAGATGTGATATCCAATACAAAGTCATAGTTCAAGTCCAAGAATATTGTGAACCTCTGCCAGTCTTATGAGACAAAAATGAATTAAAGCGGTAGACATTTACCTCTTCTTATATTTATGCTTGGATTATATGTATGGTTAATTTTGTGCAATACCTAACAGTTCTCCCACACAATGTCATTGTGATGTGCATTTAACATCTAAAAATTAAATTGCATTTGTTTTACATTTAGGGTACAATATACAGACACAATCATGATACAATATGCACCTCCACAAGGATGAGCATATTGCATTATTTGTATTATTATTATTATTATTTGCTAAAACTTAAAGTTATATGCTTGTGATGAGTTAAATGCTGTGCAGTGCTGAGAATACCTGATTCCTTGCGTGAAGTTGCAACTTAAAATGACATTAGAGTTGAATTGGGAGCTTTAGATAAGGCCCTACGTATGCCCCCTATATCAAGTTATGATGAAAAAAGTGAAGTGTTGTGCTGCCCCCATTGTATAACCTGCACTTCTCTGATCTGAAATGGGCCAGGTGTAAAGAGACCCATGCAGTGTGTGTGTGTGTGTGTGTGTGTGTGTGTGTGTGTGTGCGCGTGTGTATGTGTGTGTGTGTGTGTGTGTGTGTGTGTGTGTGTGTGTGAGAGAGAGAGAGAGAAAGAGAGAGATGAGAGGTAGACTGCTGAGTGCAGGAGCTGTTGATTGTGTGTGAGAGCTTTGAGAAAGGGTGCAGAGAGCATCTATCTGTATCATTCACTCTAAAAGCCTGGAGAGATGGAAAGGATGGATGGGAGGACAAGTAGAAGTCAATAAAGAGATGGTTGGAATGGAGAGAGAGGAGATGAGAGTAGTTCTATGTGAAGATGACTTAGAGTCATCTCAGGTAGTGAGGGAGAGTAACGGGGAGGCAGACGAGCACAGCGGTGAAGGAGAGAGAGCCAGGTACCCAGAGATAGATAAAGTGTAGAAAGGAGAATTTGGCAGGGTGAGAAACAGGAGTGATAAACAGAAAAGTGGTTCAAAGAAAGGCAGAGAGGGGGGAAAGGTAAAGATGGGGAAAGAGATGAGAGGACGGTGAGTGAAGAGAGGACACGGTACAAAGTTGTACAGTAAAAGCAAGTCACGATGGGAAATGGAAAGGCCAGCCTAACGTTATCTTTTATGATCACACACACAGCTTCTACTGTATAAAAAGCATACTTTTTACGCTAGAATTACCAGACTAACCACTGGCAGGAAATACATAAAATCACCTTTTTCCTCTTACATGCTTCAGTGTTGACTCTGCGGAGCCTGATAGGCCCAACTGTTTGCACAGTCCTCTGATAGCCCGGGGTTACACTTTTGAGTTATTGCTCCACTAGACTTTACCTCTGCCTATCGCTTTACACCAGAGACAAAAAAATCCTGGCATTTGATTCCACTATCAGGTGATTGGGATTGAAGCATCTCCCTCACACTCGTTAGTGCAGTTCATGTTTAATGATGAGTGACATCTGTTTTTTTTTTTCTTCAGTGGGCAGAGTCTGTGGCTGCACACACACACACACACACACACACACACACACACACACACACACCATCTAATGTACCGTACTGCACTGCGCTATTGTAATGCAGCTCTCGTGCATCTGCCTGGTGTTTAATAAAGTATATGTACTACATAAAATACCTCCACATAGCTGTTGTTGAAATTTCTAATCTAGAACAAGGAGCCACTGGTTCGTCTGTCATCTGTGATACAAAACAGACAACAGCTCATAGGCAAAACAAAAACATATTTTAGCCACTAAGCCAAGGGAAATCACCACAAACATTATCCATCTGCTAAAACGCATTGTAGGTTGATCCATCCAGAAAGGGCCTACAGATAGGTCAGAGGTCTGAGAGTAAATCCTCAAATTTGTGCTGTACTAAATGGAGCATTATGCAATGTTTGGCGTAGCTAACTGAGGGCTTTTACTGAACATCTTGTCCTGTCGCTAATCCTGCCAACAGCAACCAGCCAGGGACAGAAACAAACTCTGACCCTCAATACATGCACACTCATGTGGAGATGTGGGAATACACACACATGCAAGGACAGCGACATAAACAACAGGCATGCACAGAGAAGACAAATACTTACGTAGACACAGAGGAGAAACACACACACACAAGCTCATGCATGCACACAAACATCATACATACATCATTATATCATCATGGTATGTGTTTCCATATTTAGTTGTTTAACCCATAAAGACCCAAACAATCACCACTGAACAAAATTGGCTACTGATTAAAAATATGTATAACCTGTTCATCCACTAATCCTATCAATACATGTCAATAAATGGTGTAAATACAGTTATTCATCTTTTCTGGTCATGAGATAAGACCCATGTGGATGTTCAGAGGCTCTGTAGTTACCATAGAAACGCTGTTATCTTCTACAACATTGATTGACCAGTAAAACCCATGGAGTTGGATCAGTGACAGTGGATGGACACACTGGGTTTATGTTCAGTTAATGTATTTGCTGAAAAAGTCACTTTTTCTTCCATTTTCTCTGTTTTTGATATAAGATCAGTGAATTAAATATACAGAAAAATGTGTGGTTTTTACTGAAACAATGCAAAATATCATAATAAATGGTGATAAATCATTTAAGAAAGGTTACATAGAGAGAGGAAATCATTTGGGAGCTGTCATAAAAGTAGGACTGGGTCTTTATGGGTTAACAATGAAAATGGGGGGGGGGGGGGAAATCCCACACCTTTAGACTAATTTAGATTTCTCATCTTCAAATTGAATAAGACCCTAGAAATTAAAATGTACATTCGTATGTACTGAATGATTTCTGTTCATTAGAGTAAATCCCCATGTTGCATCTACTGCTAGTGTGTTAATGGATCTATATTTAAGGATATAGGAGAGAGGAAATCCAATTTGTGTCAGGGCTCTCCATTCGATCCCACTTTTATCCCTATACGCGGCTGGCTGGAGGAGTAATCGGCTTTGTGTAATAAAATGATGATGATGACTTTATCTGACATTTGTAAAAGGAGGAACCCCAGATTTCTGTAGGTCTGTATTATCAGACTCTACCCAGTGAATTAATCCTCAGACAGAGTGAGACAGAGTGAAAATGTTGTTCTTGGGAGTAAACACAGGGGTTATATTGAGGTGAAAGGAAGGAATGTGTTTGCTCAGAGGTGTGTGTTTGTTTTTGTGTGTGTGTGTGTGTGTGTGTGTGTGTGCACGTGCCTGTATGTACACGTCTGTGTGTGTGTGTCTGCGTGCCTACATGCTCTCACCATGTTCTCCGAGATCTTTGCCCCTACCTTCCTCACCTGCGAAGTGGAGGAGGATGATTACATAGCAACAGGTCAACTTTATCTCCATGGAGATCCCTAAAGGTACCTGGATACGAGAAATACACTCAGAATACCTCTCCACCCTGTAATGGAGAGGAAAGTGCGAAGATAGACAGCAGAAGCAGAGAGACAACAAGATGTAATCACCTAGCTGAGAGAATTGCCCCATAAAGCTGCATTTTCAAATAAATCTCGACTGATTCAACCTAATGATGTGAGGAACACACATCACAGTCCTCCGCTTCATCGGCTTCAAAACACATCAAATCCAAAGTCGTGATATGCATTCATTTTTTGCTCCAAATCCGCTCTTATCTATATGCGATTGTATGGTGTAGGGTTTCTCCAGTGCGTTTGCAAGGACCAGATTCAATTAATGTGGTTGTGAGTTAAGTGGGCCCTAAGGGGTTAAGGTCTGTCATGTCAGATGGATCTGTTTGTGTAAAGGAATAGAGAAAATCCCACACTCCACTAGTCTTATGGAGGACACAGAGATGCCTAAGAGCCCATCTCAGTATTCCCTTCACAAGTGTATTGCTCTGAGGAATTTGATCTTTGAACCTTCAAGACTCATATATACGAAAATCTCAGAATCTCCTTTTTTTCCCCATTGGAGTAAAAAATTCTCATTCTGTTCTTGTGCTGTCAGTTCCATTTTCTGTTTAAGTCCTCTTTAGGGCAGCATGTTTTCTTAAAGACTAGGGAATTCCGTGAGAGTGCAAAGAGTGATGGCTATAAGTGGTTTCACATGGATGTTCCATATATGTTTGTCTCAGCAGTACTCAATATTTAATTACATACCTAAAGTAGTAGAACAGACTGACTAGATGGATCCTTGTTGCTTTCATTATACTGTCTTCACACAGGTACTTTGGGCCACCTCTTGTAAAATAAATGGAGTATGATGTAACAGCAAGTGCAAAAAAATTGCCATGTTATCATCTAAGACCAGGCTAATTGAGTGGTTGTCTGCAGGATTTCAGAGATAACTCGTTTGTGAGGCCCCTGTATGACATGCCGATCTTCGAGCTCTCAAAAAAGTGCCCGCAGCAGCTATCTGAATAAAAAGCCTGTCACACAGCTAGATGGATTCACCAGAGAAATATCAAGAGGCAGACACCCACGTGTTTTCTGCTACATTTGGGGAGGAAAGTACAGCCATGTAGGACAAAAAAGAAAATTCAGTTTGTTTCACCTGCTGTACTGTCTGGACTAAAGTGACTTGTGCTCCATAGTTTTCAGATACAATTTTCATTAATTCACGCGAGAACTGAAATCCAACTGATCTGGATTAAACAATAGCTGGAAAAATAACCCCAATTCATGAAATGCTTTGAATCCTATTGTATCTCATTATATATTATACATACTACATATACTCCCAAGTGGAGGAGTTTAAGTATCTGGGGGTCTTATTCATGAGTGAGGGAAGGATGGAACAGGAGACCGACAGGCGGATTGGTGCGGTGTCAGCAGTAATGCAGGCTCTGAGCCGGTCTGTCATCGGGAAGAGGGAGCTGAGCCGGAAGGCAAAGCTCTCTGTTTACCGGTCGATCTACGTTCCTACCCTCACCTATGGTCACGAGCTTTGGGTAGTGACCGAAAGAATGAGATTGCGAATGCAAGCGGCCGAAATGAGCTTTCTCCGCAGGGTGTCTGGGCTCTGCCTTAGAGATAGGGGGAGGAGCTCGGTCATCCGGGAGGGGCTCAAAGTAGAACCGCTGCTCCTTCACATTGAGAGGAGCCAGATGAGGTGGCTTGGGCATCTGGTTAGGATGCCTCCTGGACGCCTCCCTGGTGAGGTGTTCAGGGCATGTCCCACTGGCAGGAGACCCCAGGGAAGACCCAGGACACGCTGGAGAGACTATGTCTCTGGGCTGGCCTGGGATCCCGCCGGATGAGCTGGACGAAGTGGCTGAGGAGGGGGAAGTCTGGGACTCCCTGCTTAGGCAGCTGCACCCGCGACCCAACCCCAGATCAAGGGGAAGATGATGGATGGATGGACTACATATACTAAGGTAATGGTAAGAATCTGATTTTTGTTTTGAAAGAATATAAATTTGTGCCAAATTACTTCTGACTATAAGCCGCAGGTGTCCACATTATGACATAAGATATTTACACAGAAAGATGGTAAACAGAAAGATTATTTCAATATTTATTTCCATCTCTTCACTCCTTTTTCCAAACAGTGCCTGTGAGACGGCAGTAAAACAGCTGCTTAAAGCAACAGAAAAGTCATTGATCTCTATCTCCATCTTCCTCTTGCCACTGAAACCTTTAAAGTCCTCTTCTTCAGTGTATATACATATGCATTTGTCCATGTGTTTTCCATGATGAGGGTGTGTGAATGATTTTAAAACTAGCATCTTCCTCTGTACTTCCTTTGTACTTCCCGTTAGAGCAAACCCTGGAGGCCGGTAGCCTGTAAAAAATCTATACTCGAGCTGCATCGTTGTATAAGCCACAGGGTTGAAAGGGAGAAAAAAGTAGTGGCTTATAGTCCAGATAGAATTATATTTTAAATAGTCACACCTTCATTTTATAAAATAAGCTATCCTGCCATTCTACTCAGCTCAACTCTTTAGCATATTGATCCCAAAATACTTACACATTTCTATGAATTAATCACTTACAACATTTTTGGACACATTCCCAGAACATGCTGACAACAAGATGTCAGTCTCTGTGATGGTGGAAAAACATAATTTGACAGAATTCTGCAGAATTGTTTTCACTTTAATTCACTGTACCCTGAAATGTGTCGAATTTTCTGCAGACTTTTGAATCAGAAGTGTTTTGTTTACAGTATTTTACAGGAAGTTTTTTTTTTTCCTTTTTAGCAAGTTTTCTATCTTTTTAAATAGAACATTTCCCTGTGCTCTACATAAACTGTATATGCTCTGTTTGGGTTTGAATTGTTCAGTAATTTAACTCCACAGGTCCATCTTCAACACTATTTCTCTGTAATGACAGGTTTTGAGCGCTGGCCGTTTAAATGCACACGGGTCACACTCCACCCCGTCCAGGTTGTTGACCATTCATCCACTTGTGTTTGTTAAGACAACCAACAACTGAACATTTTAAGTAAGCAGCTCAAAGTTTGGACATATATTCATTATGGACGACAACCACTGCTGCTGATAAATAATTATGGTGTGAAATGTTCATTGGAAGTCTTGACAAACATTTGCGAATGTTGTAACGTAATTAGTTATAAAACGTAGAAATACACTAGAATTTTTGCTGGAATGAATATAACGATATATATGCAGCACCTGGAGGGTTCAAATTTTAGTGTCCAAATACACATTTTATTAGTCTTTTATTAGTCGTACAGACAACTAATAAAAGTTGGTTTAGCTTTTTTGTTTTCTCTGTTTTGTCTTGTTGTGGTGTATGCAAAGCAGCTGAATATTGGAATCTCTATCTATCTGTCCGTCCGTCCCTCCCTCCCTCCCTCCCTCTTGTTAAACTGGATGTATGGATGAACTACAATGACTTTGTTGGATGAAGGTCGAAGGACAAAGTCATCACAAACATTGGTCATAACTGTGCCTTCACTTAAAAAAATATTAAATCTTCGCACCATTACCATTAAATGCAATGGTTATGATATATATTTTAACATGTAGAATATTATCAGATGTTATTGTGCCTGCTGGACACATTCAGTGTTTTGTGCAGTTTCTTCTGCTGCCTGTAGGAGCACTAATCCACTGTGTTACTGAGTTGCTACCCTGGAAAATCTGTAAAACCCCCTACAGTACAGTATGTGGATCTGGGAGTCACTGGCAGTCATTCTATTCTACTCAGGTACTCAGGCTATAGTTCTAGCGACATCCTCACATGCACCTCAACCACTATGTGTGTATTCACGATTGCAAGGACAATCCTCAATAGGGTATTTGGGAGAAAAGCTGATTTTTGAAGGGCATTTTTATGAAGACAGGACATCCTCTTTTGCATTGTGTTTCTCTACCACCCCTCCCTGTGTCTCTGTGCTCTCCACTGACCATTCTTTTCATGTATTCTTCTGTCCATTTACTCTCCTCACAAGGACAAATCAAGGCAAGGCCACTTGTTTATTGAATTAACAGCAATCGGGAAGCATTAGGCAGAGGGTCTCGTCTTGATATTCCACTCGGTATTGTGGCATTAGGGACAAAACAGACAGAGGCTATGGCTCGTAGTCTGTCTGGTTGGTCATATCAAGCCAGTCAGGAAGAAAGGATAGGAGTAGCTCCAGACAGAAAGAGGTCAGGGCTCGGGTTGTAATTGGACACGTAGCCCCCATCAAGTGGCATCCCTGTGGTGGGCACAGTAAGACAGCCAACGATGCCACAGCCAAGGCTTAGAGAAAGGGCACGGATCTGGTCTGAGAGCTGCTGGTGACATCTTATCACAGCCTGGTTTCCTCAGTCAGATTCAGAGCCTCCAAGTCTGCCTGAGGACATTGTGAAGCAGGCTTAGCATGGCTGGGCTAAGGACACACACATACACACACACACACACACACTGGTACAGGGCAAGGCCTCTTTGTTGGTAGAGTCTCATAAAGCCTTGTCACCATGGCAACTACTCCCTCATTAGAAAGTCACTGGTGGTAGCCAGTGCCCATGCATATTCTTTCTTTGCTTCTTTCTTCTTTACTTGTTACTCTGTTGTGTTTTTTTTTTCTTTCTTCACAGTTACAGGATAAATTGTATTTTACACAAACATGGTTTGATATATTTAGACATAAATAAAAATAACTGTGACTACATGTTTGAAAGTGAAATTTAAGAAGGTTAAGATGATAAAGGTGATAACTCAGAACACTGTCATCATCCTTTATAATAATAAAATAATGATTTACCTTCAGGTGTGTTTTTCATCCGGACTTTGAGACAGTTGAACATGTTCATCTTTAAACTGTATGAAATTCATTTTTCATTCAAACCTCATTTTCTCCCAGCACAGTAATACCGAAAGAAAATTAAGACGGAAAGTATTTGACAGTTGTAATAGAAGGAATATAAAAAAAAAATTATCTCCCAACGTTGATGTTTCGGCTTGTACTTTCCCAGTTATACGGCTGCTGTTCAAATCCTTCAGTCAGAGGCTTTATAACCACAATGCTAAAGTCAACTGAATTATGATTTTTGCACAAATTATTCTTTAAAACTATTTCAAACATGTGTTACAACTATCCTGGCACAAACATTACTGATGATGAATTAAAAAAGATAAAATGTTTTTCATGTCGCTGTAAAATTTTGACAAATGCTTGTATATTAAAGCAGGCTGCCTGTAATGTTCGGGGACATTGTGGTCCCAGTAACACCACAGTATCAGGATCTGGAACATACTAACTCAAGGATAACACCCTTCACACAGAACGAGGACAATGCAGTATATTGTTCATTGTGTTGAAATTCTGTATCACCAAGATATGACCTGAAAATGCACCATTTTCCTAGTTGTTCCCCACTCTTGCACAAATGGGAAATACTTTTAAAATACTCAAAGGCCATGTCGCATAACATGTGTGCTGATATATAACACTTAAAATAAAATGGTATCACAAGCAATAGTAGAGAGAAGGCCACACAGCTTTTTATCCAAGGCATGGCATTAGTGCCTTAGTGTATATATAAAGTGTGAATGTAATTTCATAAACCTTACTTTGTCTCCCAGGGCATGGGTGTTTCACTTAGTTCTTGGTCTTTTATCTATTTATGCATCAAATCAAAAGGGACAGTGAACCACATTTAGGGAGTGGAAAGTGTATCCTGAAGAATTTAATAAGAAAAGAGATCTTGATGGATTACAGACCTTCTCCACATCTGAGACATTTTCAGAATGATAAATCACAAAGGCCTTTTATGCTCCCTCTTTTCTTTTTCTTTCCCTGTCTCTGTCTCCATCTCTCTTTCTCTGCCTTCCCTCCTTCTCATCTCATGAGCCTTGGCTTTCAATTGTAAGAGATTACAGGAGCATAGCCGGACTGTGGCCCGTCGAGGATCTTTTATTAATATTTATATGCATATGAAACAAGCCAATTCTAAGCTGTCGGTGAGCAGCTGAACTCCGCCGCCCCATTGTGTATATATGTATAGATATATGTATATATGGGAATTGGTGTGTCTCTTTGTGTGAAAATCCAGTATGTTTGTGTGCTGGTGTTACCTTAGTGTATATGTGTGTGTGTGTGTGTGCTCCATTTTGGTATTAACCGCTTAAGTATTTGCTGTCCCACACCACCTGAGCCACTAGTTACGTATCAGAGACCACGAGCGGAGTTTCCTACCAGGATTTGATTGTTAGTAGGACTTGTGCCTCTTTGGCTTCAAGGTAAAACAGGACTCTGAGGGCAGGGGTGTGTAGCAGCGGGGGCTCCAAATCAGCAAACAAGAGTGGAGCCTGGCAGTCAAGGCTATCGAAGAGCTGATATCCCGTCGTTGGAGGAGCAGAAGGAGACTAATCCTTCATACATAATAGATAACCAAATCCTCTAAAACACAGACACTCTCGCAGCCTGCACCACAGAGGCCCTGCCACTGCTAACAGATCAGACATCAGGCATCCCTCTCGTCGCCACCTTCATTAATACTCAATTACAACAAGGCTCCTCTTGCCTCGCACCATTGTCTCCACCTGAAAAGCTGGCCTTTGTCAAGAGAACAGCTATAGTTAGCCCCTGTAGACAGAGATGATGCTGTATAATGTCTCTGTCAGTGGAGTTAAGCAGGGTGAGACGCCCATACAAGGAATAACATCACCCCAAATTGCAGCCACTCTCTATTTGTCTGTCATACTGTCATGATCTAAACAGGAAGGCAATGAATAGATCTGAGAGAACTTGATGTTTATGCTCGCAGCTCACTGGAGTGGTTGTATCACAGAATGAGAATAAACATAAGCAGAATTTCATTTGCTCCATGGGCACTCGGAAGTCTGTGCCACAGCTGCACAACGCATTCATTTCAAGCAACGTACAAGCAACATGCTCTAAGTGTTCTCTTTCAACGATATTGCCTGCAAGCAAAATGAAACTTGACATATGCATAAGGGCCTTTTGATCAGCTGACAGTATGTTGTAGCGGTTGAATCTGTGTAGTCTTAAATCATCATCATATGCATTTCCCTGTTTCATATGTAACTTGCATTAGACTTGGAGATTTCACAAAAATGTTTCAGAACATTTTTTGTTACATATGTTAATATGAGCATTTAATATTTGGATTAACCCATACTGCTTCTCACACTTTTATTTTTTCAATGACTTTTGACTGAATTTGTGTAACAAACCTGTTTTTCTTAACTAATAGAAATTTTCAAACTCTTCTTTGCTAGTTTAACTTGAGCTTGCTGCACTTTTGGATGAAAATACACAATTTGCCTGCAGGACACAAGTTTTGAACATTAGGTTTGTTGGTTTAGTAAAGTTCTGATGACCACATATAAGCATTTCTCAGTCTCTGCATTGAGATCCAATCTGAATATATGTAAAGTAGGGTATTGGTGACTTCAGATTTTCTCAGATCGACTTAGTTGTCAATAACGTCAAACTTGAGTCGACTAGTCATATGATGATATCATCACATTGACAGCCGAGGAACAACACTGACACACAGCCGTTCAACAATGAGCAACTACTACTAGCGTTCACTGGAACATGAACAATGTACAATAAAGAGCAGAATAAAAAACTGTACAGACACAAGCATCAACAGTACTTCTCTGGCATTTAACCAAAACAAAACATAGACTAACACCTTGAATTTTCTTGAATTGAATTGAGCAACATAAAGTGGGAAAAGGTTAAGACAGCTGCAGCCAAGACGCACAGTTAGAGAAAAGAGCACATTGTTTTCATGAAATAAATGCACAATATCATCCAAACACACTGTCTTTCCATATTATTTTTTAGTATTGATGCTTCCATGGTTCACAGAACATCACATAGACTATAGTTTTCACTGTTGGTTTAGTTCCATCTCTAAGACTGAAGTACAATTCACCCCTTAGCCCTACCCCTTGTAACAGAGCCACAAGGGGAGGTTTAAACACCCCCCTATGAAATGGGACAACACTTTGTGACCTGTCATTAGCGGTCACCAATGCCGCTATTAACAGATGCAAAAACTTTGTTTCTGAAAGTATTCATCAGCCCGTCAGTAGCTGTAACTGTCTCTATTTCATGGGTTTTGTTCAAATTTTTACGGCTACCAACTATAAACCGCAGATATGCGATCTATAACACATTGAAACAACATTAAACGGTCGATCAAATGATTAAGTTATTTACAAAGTACTTACATTTGTGTTTCATTCATCACTGCTGTATGTTTTAGCTGCATTTACTTCTGTGTTGATAATGATCCGAACACAATTATGTGAAACTCCTCCTACCTTTTCATTCGTAGTGCAGTCCCGGAAAATCTCCATTTCGCGTGGTATGTAGCTCTTCGTATTAGCCCTTCACCTCTGTCTTATGGTGCTTTTCCACTATATGGTACCAGCTCTACTATACTAGAAAACTCACTTGTTGCGTATTTTCTCGTCTGGATTTTTACGTCCACCACTAAAAACTAAATCTACATGACCATCTATGGCGTAGTTTTGTTCTGTCATCATGTGGATTCATGTTTCGCTATTCACTGTCTACTTCTGTGTTGGATTTTTGTAAATCGCAGAGAAAACTGTCTGACCAATCAGTGTCTGCAGTGTCGTGACATCACGTTTTGGTGTTGGTCCCAACATTTTGGAACCTCAACTGAGGCGGTACTAAAAAACTAGTATCAGGTCCCAGGTTCCAGGTCCTTTTTCGTAATGGAAAAGCGAAAGAGCCGTGTAGAGTCGAGTAGAATAGAGGCAGTACCATGGAGTGGAAAAGCAATTGATAATTGGGACAACACTACCCTTTCACGTGAACGGGCAAAACAGCGGGGTAGGGGTAAGGGGTGAATTGGGATTCAGCCTAAGTCTTCTTTCTTCAGTCTTTGCGCTAGTGGTTGAGTATTTTTTTTGCAACCCGCTTTTGTGGAATTATTTGACCCGCCCTACAAATAAAGTTACATTACACCAAGTTGTGCATCACGACTTTGTACTCCATGTTTTCATGTAGACAGATGAGAGTATGGACATGAACTGAATGAAGGCTCACGCTGTCGGATGATGGAAGGGAGAGCGAGCGAACACATGATGTGTCAACTCCTCCAAAGTAATGTCGGCTCGTGCCATAGACGTCAACGCATCAACAATTTTTTTTTTTTCAGTTAATGCCCTGACGTAAAGGTTAAAACAAAAGTTCCAAAGAAAGACACAGTTTCTATAAACCAAAAAGGCAATATCAAGACCATGTGAAATTTATTGCATTAATTTTTTGATGTTTTTTTACCAGATTTCTTTCAACACCTCAAATGTGTCTGTGTTTGCTTCTTCTCATGGAGTCAGAGGTCACATCAAATCGCTAGAATTTAACGTTTAAAACCCATTTAATTCCATTTCAATTGTGTGTCACTTAAGGCTGTGCATAGATTACTTATATTTTCTTGTATCTGAAAAAAAGAAGGATAAAAAATAAACGTGTACTCATGTCAACTCTGTAAAAACAACAAAACTAAAGGTTTTTCAGTTTTTCATTTCCACAAAATCCACAAATCACCATTAGGACCTGTTCGACGGAACCATTATTAAGTAATGAAATTCTTCCTCTTGCTGGTTTTTGTCGCGATTCCTAACATTAGTAGTGACGAGGCACTACACTTTCTGTAAAATGTCACTAACAACACTTCCTGGAGTAGAATTAGTCACTCAGGAATAGAGTAGTGCTGCTGTTGTTCCAATTAGCAAACCCCTTCATGGCTCGCACATGTCTTTCCTCTGCACCCCTTTACATTACCCCATCTATCCCCATTACAGTCTCTTCCCCTCTCTCTAACTTCTTTTTTTCCTTTCACTGTCTCCCTCTTTATTTCCAAAACATTAACCTCTTTGCTGCCTTTGGGGCTCAGAGATTTTCAGACAGAAATAACCAACCAGGTATGTTTCCCTTTCTTGAAAGAGAAACGGAAGCACTTTCCCCCCTCTTTCTTCATCTATCTTTTTCTTTGTCTGGGCAGGGCTCCCTAGGCGGCAGGGTCACTTGTGCTCCTGGTGTGATAGTGGGTGTTAGCTGTTAATCTGTCAGAGTAATTCTATGGACAAACACTCTATAATTCCCAGTCCATGAGGAGAAAGGACGCAGAGGCCATAGGGCAGCCTGGAGACTGATGAGCCATGCTAGCATAATTAAGGCCAGCGCCTCCCCAGGGACGAGTCTGCACGTCCTTCCCTTTCTCTTTCTATCTCTGTCTATCTAGCTATCTATCTATATACACTATCTATATGTGTCCTTTTTTGCCCTTTCTTCTCCTTGTTTTAATCTTTCATTCCATTTTAATACGTTCCCGGCAGTGGAATTTTCAAAACACTTTATCCTTTATTTCATTCTGCTTACAATGGAAACAAACAGAGGGTAGGAGAAAAGAGACGTAATGGTATTTGTGTTTAGTTGTTTTGCATTCATCCAGGTATTAAAGAGTATTTATTGTTCCCCAC
The DNA here is from genome assembly GCA_029822895.1 of Maxillicosta whitleyi. Taxonomy (NCBI): domain Eukaryota; kingdom Metazoa; phylum Chordata; class Actinopteri; order Perciformes; family Neosebastidae; genus Maxillicosta; species Maxillicosta whitleyi. The sequence goes on from JAPSES010000002.1 coordinate 705,902, forward strand.
TTCACCATTAAACTGATTGCATGTTTAATTGTTTTTTTTTTTTTTTACACAATGATGGAAATTTTCTGAGCCACTCCGAGCTGGCTCAGACCACTTCCTGCCACATAATGGTTGTCTATTCCCCATTTAATTTTCAACCAGTTAAGGATTAGTCTCAAATATTTGGATGCTTAAGAAGTGCAACTAACATTTTAACACTTATTATCAATTCCCTGACAAAATGAATATCAATATGTGAATAATATTATATATATATATATATATATTTGTACATTAGGGTTGTCAAAATTAACGCAGATGATGATTAATCTCAAATTAACTCAATGACTGAACGTCTCTGCCAACACATTTTAGGCAGTTTGTAGAGTTACTGTTGCGCATGGGCAAATGGGCATAGATCTGGTAGTGACAGGCAGCAGAACCAGAAGATAAACAGCACATTGGCCCTCTGGATGGAAATATGAGGACACAAAAAACCCAAGACATAACAATTGTTTTGTTTGAAGTTGTTTTATTGAAGTTATTGAAGGTGTTCAATAAACGTTAAGTGCAGATATATTCCCTTCTTTCTTCAGTCTGTTTGCTTATGCAAAATGAAATGCAATTAATATAGATTACAAATGAATTATATTTAATTGAGATATAT
>JAPSES010000002.1:706647-718195 GCA_029822895.1 Maxillicosta whitleyi
GTATTTTCCTTAAATAAAAACACATTGTCATCCCAAATTTAAAAAAAAAAAAAAAAGAAAAGAAAAAAACAACTTGGAATGGCAAGAGTAGTACTTAAAAAATGTTGATGTTAAAATGTGCTTTTAGTTTTGTTTCTTTGTAAAAAAAAAAAAAAAAAAGCATAAAAACAACATATTGCATGTTTCACCTATATACTGTGTCCATTTTTGACATTGTGGCTGTAACATTCAAGGAAAATTGTTTTATGTGAGGCAATATAGGTGTAATAAGGAAATTAAATAAATTAATAAAAATGTGATTTGATGCAGGTGATTTTAATTGTGATTTGGTATAAAAGCAGAACCAAGGTAAGGTTTAGTCCTTAGGGAGAAAATATGGATTGAGGAGGGCTAGAATATCAATAAATGTGCAAGAAAAATGTGTGCCACACAGAAAGTTAGGAAATGGTTTGGATAGTTCACCCTCTGCAGTGCATAACATAATTAAAAGATTCAAGGAATCTAAATGCATTTCTATGCATAAAGGGCAAGGGCACGAGCTTCAGCTGAATACTAAAAGCTGAAATGTTTAATCACTAAGTATCTTCATTCCCTAAATGTCTTAACGGTTGTGAAAAGAAACAGAAACATTACAAAGTAGTACATTTTTTACTGGGACAGCTTTTTTGGAATGCATTGCAAGTCAGCGAGTCAGAACTGTTCGTACACAGTTAATTAATTTTTAAAAAAAAATCAATTTCTTAACGTGAAACATTAAACATTGTTATGGTTTCAATATATTATAGGACAAAGATCAGGTACTACAAAAACAGGTTAATATGTATAAATTGCTGTGGGAAAATTCAATATCTATTAGCTCTAAATAAATAAACACACAAACAAGTTATCAGTTTTGTTGTATAATATGATGACAAAAATGCAATGAGAGGTGATTTAATGTTACGTTGGAACATCGTTATATATAAGTAAATACATTTATTTATTAATTAATGTATGTAGATGTTATAAGTATATAGAATTTTTCCTATTTTACTTTTATTACATTTTTATTATACTGGAGCGACAACAACAAAAAATTCCTTTTATGTTTATATTAATTCTGATTCTGGGGCTCGTTTCTGGGTTAAATGGTGAATGGAACCAGGCTCAGGATGGGTCAGCGAATGCAGTGGCTTAGTGAATGCAAAATCCATTTCTGGCCTCGCTGCATACGCTAAACAGTTAGCTTGATATTTGCAACTATATGTGAGCGAAGGGGTGCAAACACCTCAGCTCCCAATGTTTCGGGTCATCTGACAGCATCATGGTTAGAATGAAGTATTATTATCTTGTGCCCCTGGACCTCCTCCTTTACCCTCACTGTCTGGATGGACCTCATCACCCTCATTTGATTAGATACACACAAACACACACATCCACTGGTTTAATATCAGTATTAGTAATTTAATATTTAAAAACAGACTGAACCCATAGTTCAGTCTAAGCTGCCCCAGGAGAAATAATGCTGAGGGAAGGACCAAGCACTGAGTCCTATCGTCTGTTTCTGTTACCACTTTAGTCTGTTCATATAATTTACAATATTTGGTTTATTTAGTCTGTTCATATAATTTACAATATTTGGTTTATTTAATCTGTTCATATAATTTACAATATTTAGTTTATTTAGTCTGTTCATATAATTTACAATATTTAGTTTATTTAATCTACTCATATAATTTACAATATTTAGTTTATTTAGTCTGTTCATATAATTTACAATATTTAGTTTATTTAGTCTGTTCATATAATTTACAATATTTAGTTTATTTAGTCTACTCATATGATTTACAATATTTAGTTTATTTAGTCTACTCATATAATTTACAATATTTAGTTTATTTAGTCTGTTCATATGATTTACAATATTTAGTTAATTTAGTCTGCTCATATTTAGTTTATTTAGTCTACTCATATGATTTACAATATTTAGTTTATTTAGATTGTTCATATAATTTACAATATTTAGTTTATTTAGTCTGTTCATATAGTTTACAATATTTAGTTTATTTAGTCTGCTCATATTTAGTTTATTTAGTCTACTCATATGATTTGCAATATTTAGTTTATTTAGTCTGTTCAGCACTAGTCACCTGGTGCTCCTTTAACCACTCCCCTCTGGGGGAGTGGCTATCATTTCAGTTGTAGCCCTCTGGGATCCAATGATAATGGAACCCTCACCTATCTCTTCAGACTAGATGGACCCCCTTATGGGCCCCCACCCATCTGCATTATAATAGACTGGAACTACATCCATAAATGGACGTCCATCAGTCCTGGTGCATCCACAGCCTGTCCGTCCATGGGAGTGGAGGGTCTAAGGATGCCCAGGACATTAATCCACTTCCTTTATCTACTGTTGATTTGACTGTTGTCGGCCATGTACTTTGTCCTGAAGTAATCTATAGCTATCCATAAATTGATGCCGAGAATAAAATTTAGTGATCTGATCAATCCTCACACAATAAATTTGTTTTTGTCTGTTCAAAATGTCCAGGGGCAAAATCTTATATCAGCAAACTTCTGTTAAAATTTCCATGACAGATGTAAAGTGAAATGAATATATGTCCTCGTTCTAATGTGAACCTCCAAGGTTGGGAGTGAACGGAATAATGCAACGAGCAATCCCAGAAATGGGATGGCCCAACAGAAAATGTGTTAAATATTCGCATTTTGTGTGAACAAGTGCAGAGTGCAGAAATGAGCCCCTCCTCCTCTGTATCCCCTGTTCTGTTCTCTATTTTTTAATTTATTAGTGAAAATAACACACCATCCTAACTTTTTTCTGATTCCAGGTTAGAGGAAAGGAAAAATGACATCAGTGTTGCAAAAACATGTGAGTTTGGGACAGATTTCATTTCTGTGTTAAATCTGATACGGACTTTTGATGTGCAACAAGCATTAAACACAGTGTGGGTACAAACCATGCTGTTATCCTTGTTAAATGTGACCTGTGTTAGCAGTGGGAGCTGTAGCTTTGTTAGCGGCAGTGTGTGACAGCTCTGGTAGTGGAAGTGGTTGTTACTGCTGATCTAGCTGTGAAACACAGTGCCATGTCTCCAGGCAAGCTGGAAGATACCATCACACACATATACACACACATATGTACACACGGCTGACGTACAAGCTAAATTGCGTGGATGGAGAGAGAGGAAGACAGGAATGAGATTGGAAAATAGACATTTGTCCTTTCCTCCCTCACACCTGAGAGTCCCGTAGGCTGTGTATGAGAGCACTTTTCTGTAACTCTCCATCAAACTCTCCTCCTTCTCCTTTCACTCTGCTGTTACTTTTTCCTCTCACTTCAGGCAATTGGTTTGATCTCTGATCCCTGTAGTCCTGCCACTTCCCTCTTTTCCCCTAAACCAATTTTTTTTTTTTTCTGACCTACATGGATCTGCACTTTTGGCACAAAACAAAACAGAGACACTCCTTTGACATTAATACACTTGTATATGCTTGTTTTATACTAAATTAAGGCCTCTGCACATTCCCTCCTGCATATTCTGAAGCATTAATAGGATTCACTATTTCTTTTGCTTCGTGCTCCATTGCATATGCAGAGACCATTTCCTTTGTCGGCAGGGCTTTCATGAAAAAATAATTCCCATATGAGATAAAGGTAGAAAGAGACAGCAAAAAAAAGAGAAAAAATAAATACTTAAATTTGTGAATCTTTTAAAACATCTGTTCCAAATAGCCTTGCCCTGTAGCACCCTGTGAGTATGATGGGGTTGATGGAACTGCACACATTCTCTCATAAACAGCACCGAGCAGGATTCAATGAAACAGGTGTAATGTTGGTGAATTAATGTTTTTTTTTTTACATTTTTTTTTATTTCCTTTTCATCTCATAAAATACCACATTACACAACTCCAACTGAAAGGATTTCTACCTTTTTAGTTTCACTGATTACCTGCTTTTGCACTAGACTAACACTAAGCAGTGTGAATGGTTCTTAGGCATCTCCTGTAAAAGAGCAGCCTCGGTTGTCAAAGATCAAATAAACCCCCATTTAATTTCATTTTTCAGCCTGGACCTTTCAAATGGGTCTCATGAGACTTGTTTTCTTTGAAAGTCTTCAAAGACATGTGCCGGAAACGTGATGTTTCGATCCATATCATTGAGCCTTTTTGTCTTCACTGCTACTGAGATAAGCAGATAATTGTGCTTCTGAGTAAAAATATCATTAGTCATTTGGTTGAGCCCCTCCATTTTTGATGGGAAGGCATTATGCTGTAAAAACAGCAGCATGTTCCCAGCCTCAGTCCAGGTTCTCAAGGGGGAAGAGTAGCAGTTGTTGTTTAAGAGCTCCATTCATTCTAGCTTGGCGAAAACACACCACGGCATATGGCAGCTTGATTTAGTTAGTTTGTAAAATGATTTCAGAAACTACATTTGGATGAAGATAACAAAGTAACTAAGCAATTAAATTGAGTATGGTCAATTTGAAGCACCTGATAGCATAGATCCAGCTGTGGTGGAACATCTGGGGAAGGCTTCACAGATCAGGAAGGGGAAAAGCTGTGGATTCAACTCATTTGGAGAATCACATGTGTGCATAGTTGTGAAGCAGTGTTAAACCACATTCCACAAACATATTTAGAGGTTAACTGAAATTGGTGTGGAATTCATTAACCATGGAAGAAAAAGAAAATGATTTCTGTCACCTGCTGGTAAATGAAAATAACATTTGCTCTCCTGTATCTCACCACCTGAATAAAAGCGAAATACTGGCATGCAGCCCCCCTCCCTGGCCAACACTGAATGGATGTGAGATTTGATTTAGTACTTGTGTTAAACCTCAGGTCAGGGCCTTCCAAACATTTTTATTCGAGTTTATTTCACATCAGTGAGTCACTATCCTCATCTTTAGATGGGCCACATCAGCCTGAAAAAAGACATCTCTGATTCTTACCATAAAAACGGTTCTTTGCAACTACACGCAATGACTGTTGAAATAGAGATGAATGTAATCAACAATAAAAGACTAAGTGAAACAAATGGGAGTTAGTAAAACAAATGGTTTTGATTTGAGCCTGCAATCTGGGTGAGTGCTGCATGGGGGCCTCGGAGACAGCAACAACTATTATTAATGGTAAACAGTGAATAAAAAGACCATAATAAGGCATGCATGATTAGATAAAGAGGAAAAGGTCACAGCAGGTTGATGCATCTGTCTCATTAGCTGCTTTATTTGTGTCCCTTCATTTACCCTTCATTAGCCTGCCCGTTTTATCCTCTTTCTTTCTGACGTTCTCCAACTTGCTCCATTCATTAGCCCATGCTCTCTCCTCAGCTTCTTTTCTATGTTGTTTCCGAGAGTAATGGTTTCCCACAGTGTGTCTGTCTTTCGAAAATGTCACCCCAATCTCTACACAGCGTACTACTTTTGACATGAGCACTATGTGCGGCAGACAGGGCATAGGGATTAATTTGCCATGTGTGTATACCTCAGCGCCAGACAGGGGTAGAGACTGTGACTGAGGTCTGTCTGACAGCAGAGTCGGAGCCTCCTCACTGGATCCCTCATGTATCCAACGCTCTTTATGTCACAGGCAGCGGGGGGAAAAGGGAAGGTTTGCAATACAGGAAGAGAGAGAATGTAGCCTCATGAGAAAGAGAGAGGGAGGACGAGACAGAGGGGGGAGTGGCAGGGGGAGAGATTCAGAGAGAAAATATGCATGGTATCTGGGTAAAAATAACCAGAGGTAGATGGATCCAGCAGAGAGGGAAAAGTGAAGTCCGGTCTGGGGGAAGTTATCACTGTAATGCAGCTCAGTGCCAAAAGAGGTCATATGTGTGCTGCAGATTCATTAGTCTCAGAAGATATTAATATCCTATAATCATTACCAGTTAGAGCAAAGAACATTTTGTGTGTGAGAGAGGCTTTATTAAGCACTATTCTACAAACCCTGGCTGAAGTCTGGGATTAATCAAACTGTCTCGAGCTGCAGTTCATTTGTCTTTACACTGAACACAGAAAAAAACAGATTTCATTAAATGTGACTGTGTTTGTTTATTTTTAACACAGTAATCCCTTGTTCTCACTCACTTCATTAATTTGTCTGTTTAGAGATACAGCATGCTACGTAAATATCCCATTGTAACGGTATTTGGTTTCTATAGACAAGCATGTTATTATTTAGGAAAGAAAACAAGGTAATAAGGCTCCCAGATGTTGAAGACGTCACATTTCTCTTGTGCTGTATTTTACTGAAGCTCACCACTCTGTTTATGAGATTAATGTGTGAAATTTGCAACACACGGTTTATCTAAAGAGTGGTTGATTTATTGATTAATTGATTATAGTGAAAATCAGATCAAATAAACAAAACGCAACAAAACAGTATAATTGAATGTCGAGGAAATTCTCAGAATATCTATTAGTAAGTATTTACAACCCTGTTCCGAAAACATTGGGACATCATGCAAATAGCAAAATAAAATAGAATGTTATGTTTTGCAAATCTCAAAAATCCATATTTTATTCAGACAAAAACGTAAAAAAAAAAAACCATACCTTTAAACTGAGACATTTTAAGAAAGACACTGAATGTGACTCCAAAAAGTTACTCCTGGCCCGTTGGCAGTCCTTTCTCCAGCTGAACACATTTGGCACATTACCCTTGGCTTCTTCAGTTCCCAGATGTTTGCAGCTCTGGAAAAAAAAAAATTTGAGACCTCTGCAAAATTATCACTTTCTCTGATTTGACCGTTTATAGGTATGTGTGTGAGTATAATGAACATTTTTGTTTTATTCCCTAAATTACTGACAACATTTCTCCCAAATTCCAAAAAATAATAATAATAATAATAATAACAATATTATATTATTTAGAGCATGTATTTGCAGAACACAACAAATGCTCAAAAAAAAAAAAAAAGATGCAGGTGTTTTCAGACCTCAAATAATATAAATAAAACCAGTTCCTATTAATTTCTAAACAACACAAACTAATGTTGGAACTTGGGAAAAGTTCCAATGTTTGGTGGAATAATTCTGATTTTCACCGACACCTTTCATGTGTCTTGGCTCTCCTCCATCGCTGTTGGATGACTTTAAGCCTCCTGGCAGAGAAACTCAAGAAGCTCAGACATGTTCCATGGTTTGGACCATCCATGTTCCTGCAGAAGTTTTCACAGTGGGTTCAGAATGTTCTGGACATGACAGGGTCTTCATCTGGTAGTCCATCATCCACAGCTTTATGGACCTGCTGAGTCCAGGAGCATTGAACTGATAGAAGAACATTGTCAGAGCAGAAGTCCAGTAGTTTAATAGTTATTTTTGGATTACAGTTAGTTTTGTGGTACTAATAGAACTGTTTTTGCCTATTGTAAGAAGGTAGTGATAGCCACAGTTGTGATTTTTATCCTTCTCCTTCTTAAATAAGACATGAATCAGGTGTTTGTTCAGTAGAATACGGTGTGTTTGTGTTGGAATTTAACAGACACAGGAATGGAATGGTTGTCATACATGCACACATGTTGATTTCAGATGAAATTGCAGTGGTCTTTTAATTTTTTTCCAGAGCTGTACAGGTTGTGGTTAAAAGAAGAGGCGATGCTACATAGCGGTAAATGACCCTTGTCCAAACTTTCTGGAGACATGCTATGGCCATCACATTCAAACTCACTTAAATGTAATTTATTTTATTACCAGTTTGTGTTGAAAATGTAAAATAAATAAATGAAAAGCTAAAATACATGGTCAATTAAAACTGATGTCATGAATATATCAGTATGCTTGTATTGGCATTTGTATTTAGTCCAAACCACAGTGATGTCCGTGTACAACCTTATAGCTACATCCACTTTTTTCATGAAGAACAACTCCAACTGTACATAGGAAGTATTTTATGCAGTAATATGAAACTCAATAGATTCTAGAAATTCACTGGATGAAAGAATTTGTTGAAGTGATGTAGTCCTGGTGCTCAGGGAAAACAGAATTGAATCCATCCTGCTGTAACAAGGTGAGGGAAGCAAGGAAATTTTGCTCGGTCAGTCCAACACTGTCAACCACTTCCACTCTCCAACTCCACTCTCCAATCTCCATATGCTGTAAATATATTCATTATTGTAGGTTTTGACATTGTTAATCTTGTAAACTGCCAGATTTTGTTTTTGGGTAGCATTGGAATTGGTTAAATGTGTTCTTGTCACCAGCCAAAACTTGGAAAAACTGATTTGGAAACAACAAAATGTCTCCCAGTTGGCCAGAAAAAAACAAAAACAAAAAAAACCCAAATCTATCACTCATTGACAGTGTACTACTTTGAAAAACATTCCTGATGTGTGAAGAGAATGAATGAAAAAGCCACCATTGCTGTGAAAACACCTTTAGTGTTAGATGTATAATATGACAGCTCTTCATTCAACAGTGCATCGGTAGAAGAGAAAGAAAAGCGCTCGGTGTGACTTGTAATTAATGCTAAAGAATAAGTTGCACTGAAACTGTCATGTATTTCCAACAGTTGTCGTTTTATGTATTTGCTAAACTGTAAATAAGTCCCAGCTTTCTGCTCCACAATGAAATGTGATGAAATTCTCTACATGTTGTAATTGCAGGGTCCTGACCTTTCGCATCCACTAGCGAAGATGGAAATTTACTTTGAAGTGATTGTGAAATCCGAGTTGGTCTGTTTTTCTACTGATTGACTTAACTATCGTACGCACCACACCTGCATTATTACAGCAGTGGTCATGGCAGCCCACTGCAGCCTCGCCCTCTTAATAAAGTAATGTCTGGAGTGGCTGTGAGAGCCTTGTCTGGGAGGGTATGCAATGGGCTGGGGAGTAATGAGCAAGTCTGAGATAAATAATGGATCGCCGTCATTCACATTACAGAGGAAATGACTGTAATGGTGCTTGCCGGGTGAAAGACCTCCATCTAACACATTAACACTCAGGACAAAGACAAAGAGCAAAGGGACATAGAGGGAAGGAAGAGGATGAAAGTGGATGATATCAAAGTGGAGAGAGGAGGAGATCATCATCCACAAAACATATCCTGCCACTTGAGAACTGGCAGAAAATGAAGTGCGAAAGGAAAGGAAGGAAACGAGCACCTGACTATTTTGAGGTTGAGACTGATTAAAACATCTAAAAGCTGCATTGCCGTTTGACTTATGCCAGGAGGAAGTTGTCTCTTCCATCCTGTTACCTTCTACTTATTCACCCAACCTCTCATCCTCATTTTTTTTTTTTACCTTCCGTCTATCTCCCTCCCTCCACTCTGCTCTCCCAGAGCATTAGAAACAGAATGGTCTGAATGTGAGCCTACAATAGTGGAGATAAATAGGATTTGAAGCACAGGCTATAAGGAGTGGCAGTCATTAGACAGTAAGTGAGCCAAGCGAGTTGTTAGGACATGAGCAGTGCTAGTCGTTAGGAAGGGATGGAGGAAAAAGGGAGAGATGGAGCGATGGAGGGAAGGAAGGAGGCCACTGGCTGTTTGTTCTAGGACTAAGTGCTGGATAATGAGATCAGACTGACATGACCCGGCCCCAGAGCTGAGAGAGACAGCTTTGCCATTACACCTCTTTCTCTCTCGGCCTTGCTTTCTCTCAATCTCATTCTCTTTGTATTACTTTTATCTAATTTTCTCCCCTCACATAAACATAATATCTGTAGCAGATTGGACTACAGCGTCATACAAATGTAAACAATTGAAAACAAAGCACCATTTCAATATAATGGCTTTTTGAAATATAGGAGCACATACAGCAGTGATCTTCCACTGGTGGCCTGCAGGCCAAATCTGACCCACCATTACCTCCCATCTGGCTTGTAGAATATCAATAAATTAATATAACAATGGAAGAAAGTAAGATATTTAAGATGTATTGCATTTTTTTCCTCCAAAAAGGAATTAATTTGGATTAATATCCCGACTCCAAATATATGAATTCGACCCCTGGATTTGACCCACATAATTCCATCATCTGTCAGTTTATTTTTAGTAACTAGTCTACACAACAAGCTGCAAGCTTTTTCCACTAATCAGGACACTATATAACACTGTCAAAGCAAATCAAATTCCATTGATATATCCCGCCAGACACTTGTATTCTGCGGTTATATTTCTGCAATTATAGGTTTTAGCCATCTCTGCCCAGTTCACTGCTTCCTGCCTGTCTGTTCTCTGATCTCTGTCAAAGTTTAAGACACACAGTGCATGTGTATGGTTTGTTCAAGTGCACCCCGTAAACTTCATTATCTTTCCTAAAAACAAAAATAAAAAAAAAACATCCAAAAGCATATCACATTCAGTAACTCTAACTAAAATGGCCACGAAGGTTCATTAAAACAATAGTTTCTCATTTTAAATAATGTTCTAAATTAATAACTGTGCATTTGTCAGTCCCTTTTTGATTGTTACACCAATGTACTTTGAATAATTTAATGCTTAAAATCTTGTCAGATTTTCTTCTAACATGATTATTTTTAGTTGATCTTGTTTATATGTAATGTCTTATTCCAGCATTTTTAATAATTAAATACTTAAATCTCATCCTATATGAATATATTATGATTTTTGGCTGGTTAAAATCTGGCTGGGTATTATTTTTGGACGCTGATAATAAAGCCTATTATGTGCCAACTTTTGTTTTGTTATATTGTGGGTTTTAATATCCAGCCTCCTCAGTTCCACCTCAGAAAACCTCTGACGCTTACAAATGTAGATGATGGCCCTGGCATACACGTAACGTTTTAATTCTGTGTTATCTGTGATTGCAAGAAAATAAATATCCAAGAAAAACTGGTTTGGATTGTGTCTTTAAAAACAACACATAACCCATGTTAGCAGATGCACAATGTTAAATGTATCCTATCCTGTCCTGTGGATGAAAAAAGATTTATGGTTTAAGGAAAACTCTTGGGCAATAACTACCAAAGCTTCATTCACTTTTTTTCAGCAATGCACACAATAGAAAACTAAATCAATATGGGCTCTAAAAATAGTGGGACTTCCATATTTAATGTGTGAAACTCCTGTGCAATGAGGGTAAAGTAGAATGTTCTGGGAGCTCATGAAACCATGCTCCAGCATCCTTTCCAGCCAAAGCTCACTAGAAAAACAAGAATAATAGTGTTTTGCTTTGGTTTGGTTTTGTTTTGTTTTTTCATCCAAAGGGATTTGAAATGACCACTGATTTTGCATGTGAGCACAGGTGTATTGGGGGGTGGGGTGGGAGGTAGGAGCAATGCTGGCCATTGACAAACAGGCTATAATAATAATAATAATACAATACTGAGGAAGAGAAAGTGGCTAAATACCAAGAACTAAAGTGACAGTGATACCAATCGTGATCAGGGCACTAGGAACAATCTCAAAGAACGCAAAGGTTTGGCATCGGAAGTTAGACATACCTGATGTGGTTGGAAGTGCACAGTTTTTGGCCATCCTTGGAACAACTCACATATTGCATAAAGTTCTATGTTTCTAAGCTGCAGGAAGTAGCTGAGACAGGACAAAAAGGACCCAGAAGAACATCAAAGGACTGG
>JAPSES010000002.1:736462-748698 GCA_029822895.1 Maxillicosta whitleyi
GATGAACTCTAGGTGGAAAATAGAGCCCCGCGGCTGTGGTTTATAAGCACTTTACCGAGACAGGTTTCATTTTGAATGTACTACATTATGTCACTTTAACTTATAATTGTCTTTTCTGAACCTAATTTTTTAAATACAAACAGCAAGACTTACTCTTAGCACAAAACATAATTTCCATAAAAAATATACAATATCGGGACATTTTAATATACTAGATCCTACAAAATTTCAATGTGTTTTGCTGTGAAAACCTTATAAATTATGCATTCATTCATTATCTGATGCCACTTCATCCTCACTAGGGTCACATGGGTCCCTGGAGTCTATCCCAGCTGCTCATGGGTGAAGGCGGGGGAACACACATGTCACCAGGTCATTGTAGGACTGAACATATAGAGAAAAACAAGCACTCTCACCTATGGACAGTTTAGATGAACCCATTAACCTACCAGTGCATGTCTTTCAGTGGTGGGAGAAAGAACCTGAAGAGAGCCCACACAGACACGGGGACAACATGCAAACTCCACACAGAAAGGTCCTACCCCATTGACTGGTGTTGGATTCAAACTCAGGACCTTCTTGCTGTAAAACACAAGCCCACTCCTTATAAATAAGTTTCAGAAAAATAGTCTGTACAGGTGCAGGTGAAGCAAAATATGCAAAGTTAATACAATGGTTTTTATTCTGAATGGAACATTGCGTGTACTTTTAATAAATATGTATCCCTTAGATATATTGCAACAGATACACAGTATGTTAAAAGTTTTTATAAAATTGTCTCAAATTCCAACTCTGATTTTGAACCAAACCTGCAGAATGGCTCATATCTATACTAAATGTAAAAGACACTGGTGAGATGCTGTCTGGCTACATGGTGCACAGTCTATAAGGGGAAAGGGCAGGAGAACGGGAATAATTTATAGCTATTGATTACAACAATAAATATTTAGGCGTGATCCAGCTCTACCAAAGGAAAAATAAACAAGATTGTGAGAAGACATATTCTCAAAAGCAGAAGAGGGAAAACTTGTATTGATTTTAACAAATGTAATTCTATCTGACTTTATGTAACAGTATGTTTTAGTAGTGATGTGGTGATCAGGTACACTATTTACAAGATTGTAAATGTTGTTTAAATCTGATTACAATGTTACAATAACAATCAAATAATCATAAGAAAAGGGAGAATTATTTTCCGATTTTTTTTTTTTTTTAATCAGCATTTACCAAACTGTTATTTTTGAGAGAAGAGGAGGTATTTATAGACCTGTGGTACATCATAATAGTCTGTATAAATACAAAAATACAATCACAGTCTTTGGTCTTTCTTTCAGAAATGAAATGTATTGCTGTTGTGTTTTTTTCCCCCTCAAGCTAAAATATAATAAGTAAAAAGTATAATACATTGCAGTTTATTTATTGTCAGGAACTACAAGAGGAAAAGTGAGAAAAATGTGCCCTGTGCTGTGAAGATATTCTCTAACACACAGAAGTGCTGCTTTGACTACTGAGTATGACACCTGAAGTTTGCTTAAAGGAAATCAGTAACATTTCCTGTTTGTCTTAGAAACACGTGTCAAAACTTTCCTCTTTTTCTCCCCCCAATGACAACGCAAAGAGACTGGTGGTTAAGGGAGCAATAGACTGAATGGGCGAGCGAGCAGTAATAGTGAGAGAAAAGGTAGAGAAATAACAAATAAAATGTTATTTTCTGATATTTTCACCCTTGCCCATAGGATCACATAATTCTGCAGGAATGTTCTATCTAAAAAAAAAAATACAACTTTGTGCATTGTCCAGAGTTTAGGCTCAGGGCAAAGCTGAACCCCATTATAAGAGGCACACTATGAGAAGTGCACTATTAATCAAAATATTTCACCCTTAAAGACCTAGAACTACTTTTGTGCTGACTTCCTCTACATTTAACCTTTCCTATTTGATTTATTTCCATTGATTTTACTATTAATCATTGCATTTTGCAGTGAAAATGAATTAGTTTTGTATATTTAATTTACTCATTCACAGACGTTCAGAATAAACAAAGTGTATTATGTCACCATAGAGAAAAGCAAAAACAAAAGAAAGAAGCATTTTTTCAGCTTATACAGTATATATTACAGTATATATAGGAAAAATAAACAAGATTGTGAGAAGAAATATTCTCAAAAGCAGAAGAGGGAAAACTTGTATTGATTTTAACAAATGTAATTCTATCTGACTTTGTGTAACAGTATGTTTTAGTAGTGGTGTGGTGTAAATGTTGTTTAAATCTGATTACAATGTTACAATAACAATCAAAGAATCATAAGAAAAGGGAGAATTACTTTCATATATATATATATATATATATATATAAAGCAAATATCTACAACCACTGTAATTTATCAGCCACTTGGGTTGGATATGTCCACCATTGCTGCAAATATTATGGTGTTTCCATGTTCTCTCTCTGAATGTCCAATGGATGGTGATGAAAAGCTAAGAAACTGCATCTTATGTGAATTATTTACATGTATCGATAGGATTGGTGGTTTTACAGTTTGGCTATTAAATATTTTAGAGTAGAAGCTTTAGGTTCCCATGTGGCTATTTAGGTCTTATAAGATTACCACCCCACCATAAATTTGAGAAAAGGAAAATAATTTAATTAATAATTATATGTGTGTGTGTGTGTGTGTGTGTGTGTGTGTGTGTGTGTGTGTGTGTGTGTGTGTTATTGCAGTGAAGACAGATTCAGAAAGAACTGAGGTTCAACATATTTTAATACAGATGCTGCACAATATACAGAGATGATGCGTCTTCATTTTCTATATTGATAGT
The DNA here is from genome assembly GCA_029822895.1 of Maxillicosta whitleyi. Lineage (NCBI taxonomy): Eukaryota > Metazoa > Chordata > Actinopteri > Perciformes > Neosebastidae > Maxillicosta > Maxillicosta whitleyi. Next base: position 739,283 of record JAPSES010000002.1, read on the forward strand.
CCAGGGAGTTTATTACAATGTGTGTTTCTTTCATCTTTTCCCGTCAGTGGTCACTACAAAAAACTCATTTGCATGTTGATTTGCACCAGGTTTTTACGTCAGATGCCCTTCCTGACACAACCCTCTGTATTTATCCAGGTTTTGGACCAGAATAATGAGATAGTGCCCCCTTGTGGCTACAGGTATAGGGATGTATAGCGTAAAGGACCTTTCCCAAGGGGCCACCTGGATCTTGAACTGTCCATCTTCCGTACAGATGATGAGATGATGTGTCTTCATTATTCTATATTGATATCTAGAGAATTTATTACAATATATGTCTATATATAATTTTTTTAAGGATACATATTTCAAACTATGGACAAAATTACTGTGACACACCTACAGCTTTCTACAATTTCCCATTCCTGTTTATTTGAAATATTATGATAAAAATGTTTGTATCGGTCAATAATTCTCACTATGGGTATCAAATCTATATGTTATTTTAAGTTTAAAGGCAGAAGTTTAAAAGCTTCAGTGACGACATACCACTCTTCGATGATGATGTAAAGAAAATACAAACTAAAGACAATATGTTGTCTTTTGTTTGTGATCACGACAGTCTTCATTATGGGTTTGTAGCGTAGCAAGCTGTTAATTAAACAACACCTGAGCTGAACGTGTCCAAACACTTATTTCCATGTAGTGTATTTTATCTTTAAAGATGATACATTAAGCTTGCAACATTACACTGTAGCTGGAATCATGCATCCGAATTATGTGCACAGCTGTGTTTATTTCATTCATTTTCTTTTTATTAAGAGAATGACTTACGTGTTCTATAGTAACTCTTCTAGACATTTCTTTCCTTATTTTTTTTGCTCTGTACTTTATCTCTTTCATTTTTTTTATTGACAGTGCCCAAACAAAAAATAAATCACTACAAATCAAACAAACAAAACAACATTCTCCCTACAGCCGTCCCACCCATTTCATTCCATCCCAGAACGCTATAAGTAACCCCTGCTCGCCCCTTATTGAGATACACCTCAAATGATGTCCAAATCCTTTCAAACTTATACAATTTATTCTTTAAAATAAAGTGAATCCTTTCCAAATGTAACATTTATGACATTTCCGGAATCCACAATTTCAGTGACGGACCCTCTTTATCTTTTCAAGACTTCAGTGTTAGTTTTTTGGCTGCTATAAAACACTATGACATCAGTTGTTGTTGGAGGAGGTTAAGTCTGTTTTAAGTCATTTTTTCTACCCAAGTCAGGAACTAAAGGGCGCTTGAATATCTTAGATAATATTCCAAACCACCACAGCATGATTTTATGACAGAATACAAAATTATGAACCAGCTGTGTTTATTTTGACTATTTTGTGTGCTTGTGATTTACTGTGGTGAGTGTGATTTTTTTGAGTAGGGTTTTACATTGTATAGAAGCTAGACTTTGAAAATGAGTTATTGTGGCTCGCTGTGTACAGCTCAGGAGGACCAGATTCAAGTCAGCTGACCTTATTCTCCAGGGATGATAACAGTCATCATGAATTGTAACTGTATTTTGTTACAATTGCTTATTACTTCATTTAATTCAAGAATCGAGGCTTAATCTGACGATACACTTGGTAGCCTTTCATATTTCCCAAATGCAGTCCCTTTAGGCTATAGATTGCTTTCTTATCATGACTATGAGGTGAAGAGCATAGTTAAAAAAAAAAAAAACAAAAAAACAGCTTCCTGTGCCCTTTTCATCAACTCATTAGAACAGTCTCTGTTTATGTGTGGCACAGCAGGGGAGACACGCAAACACTTACAAAATAATAACAACAAAGGTCTTCCTATATATGTTTCTGTGCGTACACCTCTGCTGTTACCCATATATATGGAACAGAAAGGAGGCCCGCCTATCAGTGTTCATTTGTGTGTGTCTACGTACATGCATGTGCTTACCATTGCTATTAGATGACCACTCCATGGCACAAAAAGCAATTACACCCCCGCCCCCACCCCACCCCTAAGCTAAATTCAGAAGCAGTGAATGTGGACTTTTAGGAGAGCCTGGGGTGATCCAGCAATTGGAGCAAGAGACGGAAATGGGGTGAGACGGATGAAAAACAGGAGAGGAAAGGGATAGGTGTGTGAGTGAAAATGCTCAATCTGGAAGAGTGGTGATGTGCTATAATAGCTGCAGTGAGGCAATCTTGTGGAGTTGAATAGTGTTGAAAATACTAAGACAGAATGGTAAAAACAGAGCTTAGTCTGAGCTGAGTGCTATTGTAAAGCAGAGGTCGTATGCTCAAGGACAGATGCATCTAACATCATTAGACTGCTTATGTCTGGGCTCTATGTGAGCTGGGTTTGTGAGCATTTGTGTGAATTTGGCCATTTATCTACTTTGCCTTTCTATATTTGTGCCCATAGAGTGATGTTGGAATTGGTGATTGACCTCTCGTCACTTTTACCAACTAAGTTATACCACCCATCCCGACGGCAATGGCAGCACAGATTTAGCAACGTGTGAACACAACGATGGATGAACAGAAGGTGCAACATTGAAATGTCAGATCAAAGCTTGCAGTAGGGCAGCAGATGAAAAGATTGGTGCCTTGATCTTCGAGACACACAAGCCAAAACGTGCACATACATGCACACTGCAACAGGAAGCCAAACGGATATATCAAATGAGTACTGTTGATCCAGATGGTTTGAGTGAGGAGCTACAATTTAACTTTTCTTCAGCCTATAATGGAAGATGTGTGTCTGGACTCAGATGAGAGATGCTGTTGTGCTATAATAACATTTTTTCTTCATAAATATATTGTGTATTTTTGGTCTAAGCCAGTACATGAAAACTTCCTTTTTAGTTGTCAGCTGTATTTGGTAAGCGCTTCAAATTCACAGCATCATTTCTGTGATAAAGGGTCTCTATCAAAATAATAGATACAATAAAAACAAAATAACTAAAAAATATAGTGGCATCAAAAATGGGATTGTGCTACTTATGACTCAGGGAAAAATCATGTTTAGAGATGATTAGGAAAAATTTTATTTTCATAAATAAGGTCACACACACTACTTTGCTTTGTTTAGCGCAGGGGACACAATCCTGGTCCTTGAGGGCCAGTATGCTGCATGTTTTAGATGTATTCTTCTTCCAACACACCTGATTTAAATGATAAGCCTATCATCCAGCTCTGCAGAAGCCTGATAATAACCGTCAGATGTGCTGGAAGAGGGAAAAATCTAAAACATGCAGGATACCGGTCCTCGAGGACCAGGATTATGACCCTGGTATAGAGGATGCATTCACTGTGGTTTCATTTATGCCATACAATGTTAATGCACTGTTACTATAAAAGTGACATTTACTTTAATTCAAAGTTGTATTATTTTTTCAATAGCATCTTTATTGATGATGGGATGAGTTGACCTACTGTGACTCTTAATGAGGTTAAGATCTTGGCTCTGTGGTGGCTAATCCATATGTGAAGATGATGTCTCGTGCTCCTTGAACCAGTTTTTCACAATTTGATTCCGAAGAATCCTGATGTTGTATATGTCTGTGTCATCAGCTTAGACAAAACCCATCAATGTTCAGACCTGGGGCCTCATGTATAAAGTTTGAGCATGTCCAAAAAATGTGGCATATGCCCCTTTTCCATGCTAATGTTCAAATGACATGGCAGGAAATGTGCAGTGCTCCATGCCAACTCCATAGCTGGCGTACACACGTTTCCAGTTCTTTGGAACCATTTGCAACACTTAGAGGTGATACTGGGAAACTGTTAATAATGTGAAAAAGGTCCTCGAATTGATGTGCACATCAGAGAAACACAGATGAACAATTAACACACCAGTCCAACTGCCTACATCCTACTGCCAGAGCAGCACGTCTACCCACAAGAACCAGATGGACCCATCAATGCCAGGCAACAACCATAAAAAGACACAAGGACACAAAATGCACTGTTTGATAAATGCATGTAATGTAGTGTTAATCTCTGTAAGAACATGTATAAGTAAGACCGGAAGATTGGCCAGTACATTCAGGTTCAGCTGTTTTGGACACATAACATTGCTGAACTTCGACTTGACCAACTGAATGGACTCCAGATCATAACACTGCCCCCACAGTCTTGTACTGTAGGCACTAGGTATGATGGGTAATCACTTCATCTCCTTCTCTTCTCACTCTGATGCACCCATCACTCTGGAGCAGCGTCATTCTGGACTCTTCAGACCACACAACCTTTTTTCCATTGAATCACCATCTTGTTTTTACACTCTCCATCAATCTATAGGCTGTTTAAGAAATAAAAAAAACTACTCACAGCATAAGTAAAATGATTAAAGAAGATGTTCCGGGTGAAATATCAAGCAGTAATCATCCAATGTAAGGCTCATATCTATTTGCTTTGTTAAATCTAAGTGGTGTTTTGTTTTGTTGGGGGGAGGTGAGGGCTCTTTTTGTTTATAGATGTGTATATTCACTTGATTTTAATGAAATGGGTATAAATGACAGAAAAGAGTTAACATTAGACCAAAAGAAAAAAAAAAACACTGATACATTGAATACATTCATGTATTTCTCTAAATTAGAATAGTGTTGTCATGATTTGATGTGTAAGCCAATAAGTTTAGACATTTTAACGTGCAAATGTAACACAGTGGGTTGGTTTATGACCAAAGAAGACCTGAAACTGTGGGACCATTTTTCATTGATGTCACAGGAAGTATTTGTGTAGGTGGGGTGTGTAGGTAGTCATCAGTCAGTTGATAAGTTACACTGGAGTTTGTGAAACTATTGCCAAAAAAAGAAAAATACCCAGTGAATGTCAAATTTAATTCGCACAAATCCAACCCTAACCCTTCTTGACTGTCAGAATCATTTGCATTTATAATATTGTCTTAGACGTTTCATGAAAGCTTATTTTGTTGCCAATACTGGTTTGCAATTCCATTCCGTTAAAAAAACAGTCAGTTGAATAAATGTTATTCCAAAATGGCAAATTATAGGTTCTCTATGTGTCATGAGTGGTACTGGGGACATGAACCCAAATGCAGAGTAGGAAGGAAACAGTGGATATAAAACAGAACAGTTTATTGAACAGAACAGCCAAGATAAAAATCAAATATCCAAAAAGACAGGTTCACACGGGCTGAGGTACCAGTAGGGAGCAGAGATTTTCCAGGACCACACTACGAACCAAGTAGGAGGAGTTTCACATGATTCTGTTCATTGGCAAGACGGGAGTAATTACACTGTAAGTATTTTCTTCGTAAACAACATAATCATTTGATCAACTGCTTAATGTCATTTCAGTGTGTTGTACTTTTTTTTTATATAAAGGTTTATAGTTGATAGCCATAAAAAAAAATGAAAGCCTATGCAACAGAGATGGTTACAGCTGCTGACAGCATGATGAATACTTTCAGAAACAAAGTTGTTGCATCTGTTTATAGCGACGTTGATGACCACTGATGACGTAGCAAGTTGCGAAGAAATGTTTCATTTCATAGGGGAATGTTCCAACCCCTACCCCATGCAGCTCCATTTCAAGGGATAGTTCCAAGTGCAAGGGCCGAGGTGTAGGGGTAATGGTTAGGGCTAAAGGGTATATTGGGATTGGGACATTATCTCACATTGATATTATTAAACAACAAGATATCTAGAAAATAAATTAGAATAGTATCTTTATTTGTGTCAGTAGTAGTTTGTTACTCATGTAAACATGCACACACTGAAATTTTGTCTTCTGCCTTTAACCCACCATGCATCACACACGCTACTTGCTAGGAGTAGTGGGCTCACCACATCGGGCGCCCAGGGAGCAATTGGGGTGGAGTTTAGCGCCTTGCTCAAGGGCATATCAGCCAATAATTTTCCATCAGTCCAGGGAATCAAACCAGCGACCCTTCAGTCACAAACCAACTCTCCAGCTCGACTCTTCAGCTATCTAGGCCATGGCTGCCCCCATTTTGAAGCTAATGGAGATCCAACAGACAGTCCTCCATAAAAAGATGTGTTGATGCATATAAAAAGCCTTGCTGCCTTATTGCCACTCCTTAGCTCTTTTTTGGCACCAGCAGTATAGAGCACTAGTTTCCATTAGCATAGAAATGGAATTGGTAACAAATGAAGCAGGCTCAAACACTAACAGTGCTTGAGGGCACAAACATGGGAACATTTCATATATTTAACCCTAAATGAAATGCAACATGTTTTACTTTCACTCCAAACCTCCTTACCTTACTAATTACAAAAAAAAAGTAAATAACTTACTGTTTGGTGGTCCTGCTCAGGTGTAACTGAGGAGTGATGATGCGGGAGATGATGACACCTGACAATCTATAATGTCTCATGCAGGTATCCAGTCTTCCAGTATCGGAGCCAATCCCCGGAGAGAGACAAATGTCCCACTAGTTGCTCCTTAGAGATAATGAGCTGCTGAGTGCTGAGTGAGATGTTTGGAAGGCCAGAGGGCTGGGATTGGAGTTGCATCACTGGCTCTGTATGGAGAGGGCCTGTACTCGGCTCTAAATTAGTGCGCCTTCTGGATCAATGTGGGCTGTAATTAGCTGCTATTGATCCTAGACAGATCAGCCACTACAGTAGGCCACAGCCAAGCACCTCTCAACGTCCATCAAGCTGCATCCCCACAGCCCAGCAGCACAGCCTCAGATCACTCTGAGAGCAAACAAATAATATCAGCCAGCACACTCAGCTCCTGGTAAGTGCACTAAAGATACTGTTCTACATTTCAGGATTCACTTACATATTCCATTAGTGCACACTGCAATGCATCTTTTTGATTCAGTGTTTTATCTTACGTTCCATTAAATCATATAGATTACATTATGTGCTTGCGTAACATGCGGAAAAAATGGTCCAAATCTCTGGCTATTATCCTGATGCATCACCCATAAATCAGATGTCATTATGCACCAGAACCGTGGACAGCACCAGAAATGATGGTAATGTAATCTGGCATTAGGAAAAGGAGATCCAATCTTCTCCAAAATTATCACAATCAAGACTTTTTAAAAAATCTCGTCAAAGTGAAAGAAGTGATTTTGCTCTTTTTCACTAATGCTAATGATCCTCATTAGTCATACGGTTATTAAAGTGTTTTTCTCTCTTCTTGTATGTTTAAAGGCAGATTGGTGTAGTTTTCAGTAGTGACAACAAGCCTTATTGTAAACAAGAATCTACTCAAACATTTCACTCATGTTAAAATTGTTTTTTGTTGATACTGTAAGTTCATTTCCAAAATGTTGCTCTTGCTTGAATTTTAAAATATACAGCTTTTAATTATAATAGCCCTGCCTGTCAGAGATATAAAGGTGAATTAAATGCCTGAATTATTTAAGTCCATTGAACAAATGCAATTTAGAATAAAGGCAAAAGAAGTGTATGAAATGTAGTTGAAATTACTCTATGCACATTGTCATTTCTCTTAAAATGACACCGTCTAAGGACTTCACACGTTCGTGCCTAATAGACTTGAAATTTCCTCTTACTTAAGTTAGAAATGATCATGCTCAAATTCTAGCGTTTCAGAGAGTGCTTCAAAGAACAATAATGGCACATTAAAGATTCAACACCGTCCATTCATTTAGGAAACAGTTTATGAACACAACTCTCGACTTGCAAGCATAAAGGACATTTATGATTGCGGGGTGTATAATTAACAGTGATGACCTTTAAGAAACAATTTCTCTATTTAAAAAATATGGAGGAAAATGGATTCGCAGAAATGGTGAAACAGGAAGGAAAGGAGTTATATCTTCCTAATATCAATGAATGTTCGCTGCCATCCATGTCTTTGGAAGCATTTCGTAAGCAAAAAGCTGCTATAGGTGTTTTCCTTTTAAGTCTAACACTTTAACACACTCTTTATCCATACGGCTTCATCCACTGATCAGAGTAATGATACCATTTGGATGTGTTGTTTTATTTAAAAGTCTGTCAGACTTTGGCCAACTTCACTGCTGAACATGAATAATTGCCTCTAACCCCATCCAGACCTACCCTCAAACTTATTGAACTACTAGAATATCCAATCTCAGCCAGTCCAAATGTCCTTTTGCTGCAGTCTGGCTTGGTTAGATTCAATATTGCGGTGATGTGTGCAATTCCAGGCCCAAATGAATCTCCCAGTGCAAGCCCATCTCAGAAAAGATGTTTCCAGAGATTGAAGCGCAGGGATACCAGGTGGAAGAGTAGTGGCGCAAAGTGAGTGAGAGCAATTTGCACTCACCAGTTTAACCAAACCTTCTCTGGTATATGAAAAAGAAACTTGAATAAGCAAGTTTTGAAACAAGAATGATAGAAGTGATTTTTTACGAGACTATATAAAACATTTGAAAGGTTGTTTTTCTTTTGCTCATACAGATCAAATATTGTCTAGACACCAACTCACTGGCACCGCTCTTTGAAAAACAATAAAAGCCTCACTTTTACTTTTAACAAGAATTTTTAATATGTAAACAAAAACAGGCATAAAAAATTTACGTTAATGGCTTGTTTCTTGCACTGTTTTACTCTTGCAGTCATTTTCACTAACTGTCAAGACCTGTTATTTTGTTTTTTTGGTGTTGTTTCCATCATATCCAATACATTGGTTCTTCCCCCTTAAATGTTAGTCCACCTTAATAGGGTTTACCAGGGTCCAAGTGCAGCCCTTCATTACGTCCCTATACACATGCAGCCTCTCAGGTTGTAAAAAGCCACTGATCCTAGATGTTTGAGCTTAGATGGATGGTATTTATTGGAGCTTCACTTTAATGCATTGACCTCTTCTGTTTGGTTTTAGACTGACTGATTTGTTTTCATGTTGAAAGCCAGGCTTGTTGTTCTCATGGTTCATTGTTGACACGGTGTTCAACTGCAACAGGCTGCAGAACGGGAACACTGACAGTCACCAAAGATTCCCCTCAGGACTTAGTGAAGCATAAAACTACCTGAAATAATCATAACCTCCTTTTCCACAGCACTTCTGGTATGAGAATATTTCACCTGTATTCCAGAACAACGTCTGTGAATGAAATGTTGGGATCATTTGGTCCCACTTTTATCACAGTTCTATAACGACTCTGGAGGTAGTAACAGAACCATGATAAACGTGGAATCGCGAATCCAGAAAGCTATGTAAAAGGAACACCTCTCTTTTCACAACCAAGGTGTGACATTTTGATGAAGTATTGCGTGTGCAACCCCCGTCCTGGGGGGATTGAAAAATGAGCGTGGCCCATGTACAGTAAATAAACATAGCAATGCAACCAGAAAGATGTCAAACTGAGGAGACGCAATCTGCAAGCTATTGTCACTTCAGGCCGAGGACTCTAGGACTCTGGAGAGGTTAACAGCACCATTATGCATGGGGTATTATCAACATGCAAGTTATTCATCACACTAAACACT
>JAPSES010000002.1:752129-767681 GCA_029822895.1 Maxillicosta whitleyi
TGTGTGTGTGTGTGTGTGTGTGTGTGTGTGTGTGTGTGTGTGTGTGTGTGTGTGTGTGTGTGTGTGTGTGTGTTGTGAGTGCAGAGGTTGATGATGCTATTAAAATAGTTAGAGGGGTGATTAAATAGATGGGAAAGGGCAGGGAAGGTTACAGAGCAATGGTAGAGACCTACAGGGAACATTGGTTTTCATTTCTTGTAGCAGAATAAGATCTGCCACTGCTTGATATTCTGATGGAAAGTTCCTTTAAATAAAATAGGAATGTGCAAATTCTCTCACAAAAACACACAAAAAAAGTTTCAGAAATAAAGATCAACCCATGTTCTTTTTTCAATAATACATTTGTATGTTATTATATATAAAGAAAAAGTATGGCTTCCCTTTACAGAGGGCTTCAAATGGGAAACAGACCAGATTTTCATCATTAGTATATGGCTTTTATTTTTTATTCAATTAGAGTTTCCTGCAGATCTTTGCATTTTCACATATATTATGAGTAGGAAAGCAACACCAGTGTTGTACTCAAGCGCAGCTTTACCAAGGCAAAGTCAAGACTTAGATCAGCGTGTATTAATATAGACACAAGACCTGGAGCCCCATGTACAAAGGGTGCGGATGCCCAAAGACGTATGGTATGCCCATTTCCACGCTCACGTCCAGATGTACAAAGACTGAAATGACCATGGAAATGTGCGGTTCTCCACACCATCTCCACAGCTACCATCCGTAGGTTTCTAATGCTTTTGAACCATTGGCGGCACTTAGAGGTGACACTAGGAAACTGTTAATAATGTGAAAAATGTCATTCCTCCAAGTGATGTGCACGTCAGAGATACACAAATGAACAATGAACACACCGACACGCAATTCTACTGCCAGATCGTGGACCAATGCCAATCCTGCCATCTGACCAGGATGTGATTTCAACCACATAAAGAGACAAAAGCTCAGAATCCACTTGTTGATAAATACATTTAATGTGATATTAATGTTTGTGAAAGCATTTATAAGTCAGTCCAGTCGCTCCTTGATGCCACCAATTGTGCTATAATGTGGTCCTGTGACTCAGGTGAACATGGACCAGCAGGTAGGATGGTCAACAGTAGCTGTTGGACTGAGGGAATCCCACGGTCTGTGACAAGCTGGGACTGTGTCTCACAGTCCACCAGAGGGAATCCCACCTGCAGACCCTGTTTGCATATTTAAATGTGGGCAGGGAGACGAAGGAGTCTGGTACTCCAACATATTCCGTCAATTTCACACTGATTGGAATGTTCAAAGGAAATGTGCTTGGATTCGGGCGTATACTCGGTTCATCTGGATTTTTGTGTGTGTACGGAGTTTCTGGATTTTAGTGTACACCAGGGTTCAGTATGAAATCCATGCTAGTCTTTGTACATGAGGCCCCAGATCTCTGAAGGATCAAGACCAGGACAGGGTGGGTGAGTCGACACAGAGCCCAGACCAGATGCAAAGCTTATGACAACCAAATATTTCAAATAACAGAGACTAATATGGTGTTTGGGATGAGATGATTGTCATTACCAGTGGCAGCAAAACCTTCCAAATGTCTTGAGAAACCAACACCAACCTCAAGTAGTACCAACAGATAAACTGTTCACCGTTAATACTGTTGGAAAAAGATGATACACAATAAACTCTGCCTCAAATAACACTTACCCCAAATGAACTTGAAACAGACGTGATTTTTGTGCTTCATTTCATGCACACTTTCTCTCTCGTACAATGCACTGACTGGAATCTGCTAGCATTGACCACTAGTCCAACAAGGTAAAGCCGCTTGCTTGTTGCGCATATCCTACTGATGGATACTTAGTTGAATTACATTGCTTTTGTCATTTTAATTGACCTTTTCTTTTGGCATAACTGTAGCTATTGTTTTGATTGTTGTGGAACATTAAATGTAGAATTCAATTTGTTCATCTCTAAGACAGTGCAACAATGCTAATATATTAAACTAATGGACCTAGAATGTCAGCTCGCTGTGCGTTTATATTATGTGAAGGGTGGGTGTGATTGTAATTGAATGACTGTTGCTTCCGAAACCATCACAAATTTTCCTCCACAATCAAACCATGGAGCGTTTGTAAATGATAGATTTCGTTGAGCCTTCATAAGTTCTCACAAGGTTTTGTGTTCTGTGGATGTGTGTATGTGTCCATGTATGTTGCATGGCAGATGATGAAGCTGTGTCCATATGGATTGATCAGTGGGTGGTGGTGGTTTGATTTAAGTGGGCTCTGCGGTACATCGGGTTAGTGGTTGTCAGATTATAGCCCTTAATTGATTGATTCATTTTTATTAGTCATGTTATGCAATTACTTATTGACAAGCCAAATAGCCTCGAGCTAATCAATAAAGACAAAGGGTGGAGCCTATGTTTTGTCGATAGATAGACAGATAGATAGATAGATAGATAGATAGATAGATAGATAGATAGATAGATAGATAGATAGACATTTCTGAAATTGTATTTAATAATTAATTAATTTAATTAATAAAAAATAGATAAAAGAAAGAAAGAAAAAAGAAATATGTATTGTATTATGTAAATGTATTTAATTAATATAGAAATAAAACAGCAATAAATGTAAATGTCTTGTCTCAATTCATTAACTATAAAATTGATATTTGAATAGTCAATGAAATGCCAAAACATAGACATCTGAAAAAATAAAAATGCAATGTACTGATCATTTTCTTAAAAAAATACATACATTTGAATACAGAACATTGATTTTATGTTTTATGTTCAACAGTTTCAGGTTAACAGTTACAGTTAAATATTTTATATATTTTAGAGATTTGATTTTAGAGAGTTCCATTTTATTTCATTTAGATTAAAAACTCCCATTTTTATTCGACCATCCAGCAATAACCTACAATACACTAATCATCACATCAGTGTTCTTCCAAAAATGATTCAAATGGGTCCATCTTTTTAGTACAAAAAGCCTAATGGAACTCACAATGAGACATGGTTTGATAATATTTAAACCGTCAAACTCTAAAGAGAAATAAAACCTTCTATTATGCTCACATTTATTTCTAATGTGGTGTTTTCTAACAGATACCATGTTTAGTAACTCCAAGTTCAATGGAGTAAGTGTGAATAACTGTCATTTCAAGCAATAGAGTAAAAATTTTCAAGTTAAATTGTTTAGTTTTAGATTATATACAATTATAGAATTGCAGTTAAACTATGTAAATGTATGTTTGTCTTTGCCCTGTTATAAATGTCTTCTCTTAGTCACCAGTGAATACAACCTGCTAAGGATATCGCTCATCATATGTAAACATTTTAACATTTATTGTATTTTATTTGTGTCTTATGCTGTTTCCTGTCAGCAAGGCTATGTAGTTGCTAGGTCAACGGCAGTGTGTGATGTATTCATGTAAGTTAATAGCAACAGAAACCCCTCTGTCATTCTTCGTTCTTTTCATTTTTTAGTTCTTTTCAATACTTGGCTCCCTTCTTTTTGCTGCAGGCATCTGCTAATGGGGACCTTGCCTGGGGCACTTCACCTCTCCCCGGGTGTGTTTCTGTATCGACACAAGGTCATGGTATGCACAACAAAACTATAGTCTGTCATTTGTTTTTTCCTGTACTGTCACGGGAGAATCGTGACGCCTGTGGTGTTTTTGATACTCTTTTTATCTTTTGATATTGAAAACAAGGTGATAAACATTGAGATGAGATGATTGAGTGTGTTCTCCTTTGTAGGCCATGCAGAGGACATTATCAGCTGCTGCATGCTGAGTCTATGGCTCTTCCAACAGTCTGACCTAGTTACCAAATCATTTGCACACATACACAGACGCACAAAGCCCTATGGTGGGTATTGCGGGGGATAAGTTAAGTGTCATTCTCTCAGCGGTGTCTTGTGGTTTTGTGTAAGGCGGCGTAGTGACAGTTCAAGGAGACGCAAGGAAAAGAGGAAACGTCAGCGCAGAGGATCCTGTTCCTATCTTTTTTTCTTTTCTTTTTTTTTTTCCTTTTTTTTTTGCTGTGTGTTCATGTAGAGGCACATGCAGACTGACTCCTCTCTTCTCTCAGTGGCAGGCCTGTGTTCCAGCACACATAGCTCACTGTTTCCCCTCGTTTAGCCCCCACTCAGTCAGCTGCTGTCCACTGTCTTCCACTCCCACTCAAACGTACCTCTGCCTCTTTGTCACTTTCTCTTTCTGCTTCTTTCTCTTTGTGTTTTCTGTTTCTACCATAGCATTCGTATGACTTTTTGTCCATGTTTTATATTGGATTATGTGTGGCCAGCTCTATCTAAATTTCTGTCAATCCATAAACTAAAATATAATGTAAACCTTCACTAAAAAAATACAGACCTATGGCTTTTGCAGTCAAGAACTCTTTAAACTGTGAAACTGAATGTGACTGCAAGACTGATCTGTGTCAGTGTGACTAAACAATTGTCCACTGCATCTATCTCACTTTTCTGGGTACTTTTAAGGTTCAGTTTTTGTTCACCTCTGACTCACCTTTTAAAAATAATTTACTCTCTATGTTGGATGTGATGTTTTATTCAATGACATTTTGCTCTTTGTCTCCATTATGTTCAATCATCATTTCCTCTTCTCAGGCATTTCTGCAATTCTCCAGTTATCACATTCTAATTATTCCTCCATTTCTGACAATTAATCCGTCCATCCACTTCTTTCTACCCCGTAATTTCCTACATTTCACCTGGATGTAAAATATCTGTACATTTCAAAGTCTTTGGACCTCCCATCATGAAATATTGCTATTACTGCACTCAAGTAATTTATGTGCTTTAGCTGTTCCTCACCATTTTGATGAGTCACCCCATCATCACCATCAGGGAGAATCAGCCCTAAGTTTCATTCAAGCACCTGCTGCTATTTCTCCACCACCACCAGCAGCAATGAGACTCTGGGGGGATCTTATCTTATCTCTCATCTCCATATGAGCCTATGCATTATAAAGTTCCTGCACAAGGCTGGAGTCTAATCGCCAAAGACTTGTTAATCTCAGTATCTTTTGTCATACACTTCTTTTGTCATTCTAACTGAACTCTCCCTATGGAACTGCAGGTGAATAGAATAGGATGTAATTTTGTGTAGTGTATGTGTATAGTGGATATATGTAGCTATAAATAATGTCAAAAATACATTAATAGAACAATTTGCCCACATGCATAATTCTGTTGCATATCATGGAAATAATTGACCTATTTATCAGTTCTATATGTACACATACACAGGATACATAAACAGAATCTAGGGTTGGCCCAAAGCTTAAATAGTCGAGGAGTATGTGGAGAAAGGGAATAGAGACTGGCGTCACACTTGTAGCCCAAGGCGTGAAAACCTGCATCCAGCTGCTTTTAATTTTCAGTGTTTCTCATTCATCACACTGACTTCTTAAAAACCTGCATAACTTTGCGCAGGGTGTTGTTTTATTCATCCAGACCATATTGTCTAGTTCCGGGGGCACAGGAGGGTGTTGTGTAAGTGTTAAGTACAGGGCTTACTGCCATGGATGAAGCAGGCTTTGGAGGTGTACAGCTGAATTGAATGGCGGAGGTAGGGTCCTGCAGCGGGGGCATCAAGCCATCGTCTTTGGCCAGGGCTTATGTCAGGGCCGTGACAGTGATTGCCATGCTGCATGGCCCAGGGACAGAGCGTGGCTGTGGCTCTCCTCCTGACTGTTTCCGTGTAGTGAGACACAGTGCGACCCAGGAGCTGAGAGCCATGGCATGGAGCCTAGCTGGCCTACCTGTGTCTGCCCTTATCCCATCAGCCAGCTGTGGCAGCTGGGCGTGTAACGAGACACAATTGTGTGTGTGTGTGTGTGTGTGTGTGTGCGTGCGTGCGTGCGTGCATGTGCGTCTTTGTGTCTTGAGCAAGCTGAAATCAGTCACTATGGCAAAGCATTTAGCTGCTTCAAAGCTTCACTTTTGTTATTTTGGACAATCCAACGGGAGTTCATTTATTGTTAGATTTGTTGAGGATTCAATCTATTATTGCGCTGTACTCTTCAGCTGAACCATAAGATTATAAATGACAGAGTCTGACGAATCCATGACAACGGTCCAAACTGCCATTTTGCTATTCAAAAGCAATTTCTTCAAGTGCGAGACAGGCAGACCAGTCCATTTGACAAAAGACATGTTATCCATCAGCCAATTGATTTGGAAAACTTGGAAAAGAAAGCTCTCCTCACTTTAACTGTATGATATTGCATCTTTTGGTTTTTCATAATTATATTCATGCGATGTCATTATCAATATCTTAATTTCCTAACGAAAGCAATTATAATTAGACCTCTAGAATGTGTCAGTTGTGGCTTTTTATCACTGTAATTTTGCTGAAATATTAATTTATTCATATAGTAATTAATTTCGTCATTGTAGTCATGACACGTGTATTTAGTCATATTACATGTGTGTTCTTGTCTTGTACAACCACAATATTTTAGGCCCTACAGCAACTGCGACACAGCAGTTAAAGGATGAGGTTGGTGTGTTATTATGAACAAATCTCATGAAATTTTGATATTCTGTGCCTCCATTTTGTGGTCAATTTTATGTCTGTATGTTCTAGAAGAGAAACTGACAAATATTAAACGTGTTGTTCAGTTCAATTCATCATTGTTTTTTGCATTAATGGTTGGCAAAAAAAACCAAAACAGTACAGTATATACTTTGGGGGGTACATTTGTTGCTCTAAATATCCATGTCTCTATATGCATGTGAACAAATGTACAATAAATATTTCTTAGAAATGGTTAAAATAAACATCAATAAAATCAATATATGGATTTTTGTCTGACTTTAAAAATTCTAAAATTGTTCTGAGACACACACACACAGTGATATATACAGCCAAAGGTGTAAATTGAATCATAATATAATATGCTTTATAAATTTCTGCCTGATTATGTATCCCCCTTCCAGTTGGAAAGAAGAGGGAGGTCTGTTTAATTTAAGAGTTTAGGCCTTCATTTAACTTAAGTGGTCAGATATATGCATTTTGAATAATGAAAATTGGTTTGCAATACCTGTGAATTACACATACACACTGGCTAAAACAGTTTAAATCACACACTGATACAGACAAGGATACATTTAGGCAAATGTGAATGCTCTTAGACACGTGATAATAGACATTAATGGTTGGCAAACAGCCCACTGAAATATGCTTGATCATCCTTTAATTAGCTCATATAGAGTTGAATAAAGAGGGAATGAAGTCTTTGCTTTTTGATCATGTAGTATCAGTGATCATTAAAGGTTCAATATGCAACTGTGTATTTTTGTGTGCTTGTGTGAAGTGTGTATCGGAGTCTGTGTTGTGCTCGGAATCAATCGTTTAATGCTTATGAAACGCATTTCTAAGCTACTGCTCAGATACCAATGCAGCCGACCATAGTATCTAGTAAAATGAGTGCTGCTGCTGTAGAAAATTAGAAGAAGAGGCATAAGGTACATTTTCACAGCTGTATTTAAACAGCATTTAGAGGTTTTTAGGAAATAGTTATGAATTAAAAAAAAAAAAAAAAAAAAGAGGTTGTGTACCTAATGGGAAAACACAGCAAACACTAAACCCACCAGACTGATCAGCTGACTATAACTGATCCATAGCATCACCCCAGATACTCCCACATGGTACAAGCACCAGGTAGTGTTGACCTGTGAGAACACCAAGTCCTCGGTCTTATCCATAGACTCTGTGGATGGCCCTGAGTCTGTTACCTCCTACTGTGTAAAAATTGAAGCCAACCTGTGGATGTGACAGGAGCTGCCATGTTAACTGTGTGACACAATTTGGAGCCAGAATCAGCACAGTAGAGATCCACAGACACCGGACTTCTGCCAGACAGACACCTGTTTGGTCACCAGATGTACGTCTGACATAAAATTACTTGGAATCAGAAAGATGATGATTTGGGCATAAACTACTGTAATGAAATGTACCAAAAAATACCAAAATAATATTTGTTAATAACTCATTGAATGTGCATTTGGGGTGTTTATTTTGTCCAAGGTCTTATGGAGTAATATGAAGGAGAAAATACGTCCAAACTTTGAACCGATTACCTAAAATATTCAGTTATTGGTTGTATTAATGAACATAAGTGGCTGAACAGGATAGAAAGCATGGTCACCAACCTGGTGGTGAGGTGTGAAGTGGCTCATGTTCATTTAAAGGGCCAGCGCTCAAAATGACCTCTGTGGTGTCATTACTCAGAAATAGTGTTGATGATGGACCTGTGGAGTTGAATTAATAAAGAATTCAGACAAAAGCAGAGTGGTTACAGTTTATGTAGACCACAGGGAATGTTTGAAAATGCATAATTCCATTTAAAAAAGCAAAATATCACTCCTTTAATTCTTATGCTATCAGTGGTAAACTGTGACTGTGGTGTTTGGAGGATCTTGTCTGTGTTTGCACATGTACAGATCTTATGACTATTCTCGTATCCAGATTTTCAGAAAGCTGGTTACTGTAGCTAGAGAACTCGGACAGTAACAGGGATACTGTTACATGCATACACCTTATCCCAGGTACTGAACACTTAGTACATGAGCTACAGAGACACAGATAGTCTTTCAGTCAAACCCTGTAAAACTTAAACAACTATGGCAGATTAAATGAAAAAGCCTCAGAAAGCTGACCATTTCAAGTCTGTGGTAAAATAACAGCATTGGCTTGGTTGGAAACTGAACAGAGATGATACCGTGTGGATTAACACTGAAATCACTATGATTACTTGCCACTGAATTCCATCATCACAACCTCTGCCATTAGTCCTGACTGATCTTCATCCGCCTCCTCCTACTAGGGAGTAAGTGACAGCTGTCAAACACAGATGGAGGAAAGGTTTACTTGTTGATCTCTTCTACTATCACTGCAATACATGAACACAGGTAAGATAAACACAACACAATGATGTCTTTTAATAGTGCTTCTTCTGCTATCAAAGAGGCCTCATTTTCTGTGACCACAGTAACTTTAAAGTTTGATAATAGCTACTGAAATGTCACATACATTATGGACTATATATTTTGAATACATCACTGTACAACCGTTACAAAAATGCATATTATTTTTAGTAAAGCAGTAGCAAGAACAAAAAGTTTATAACAAGACAATGATTACCTGAGTGAAAGTATAGATACAACCTTGGATGTATACAAACTGTAAAACTATGGCTTGACATTGAATATTGAATATCGCATGCATATGTATTAAGGCGCAACTAACAAGTGTAACTACAATTTTGCTGTATATTTTAAAATGTTTGAAAGTAAATCTTGTTATATTGGTGTGATGGAGTTGACCCAATGAAAGCAGTACTTCACACTAAAACACACAACAAAATTATGTAACTCTGATATGATAAAATATATCATTGGTAGTTGTGTTCATATTTCTAAAAATCATTAACTGGCTCATCATCCAGTAGAAGCATAGAGCCAGTATTGGCAGGTTCAGGCCAGACATGAGGGCCCCTTAACAACCATAGTAGGATTTTGACCAGGCTCTGCTGGGAGGTCAGGACCAGCTCTTCTCACAGTACAAATCAATTTTGGAGTTACTTTGAGGTGAGTCATTAGAGTTAGTGTTAACACTTACTCTTCTGTGCTCTACCACTACACCTGAAAAATCCTACATTAACCCTTGGTAATCTGTGACTAATTTTGCAGGTTGCATTGCATTAGAAGTTCTCTGCTGATGGTGTTCCTGCTTGGATGAAAATATGTTCCGTTCCAAGAACATAATTGATGTTACCTACTTGTTCTCCAATCTGGTCTGGTAACTCATTTAGTCTTAACCAGATCAGGGGGTGTGATACTGTTGTAGCATGCCAAACACCCTTTATTTCCACTGTCCTGGATATATTCATGATCCCAGCCATTCACCCCAGAGTCCCCACTTATCCTGCATGTTACCCAGAGACACCCCTCAGTCCCCCCGCCTGAGGCCATGTAGCCCCCTCCTTTGTCCCAGATCCCTCTCAGCAGGATGCAGCATTCTCCCTAACAACCACAGGGTCCATTTGGGCTTGCTCCAGTTACCACAAAAAATCTGACACAAAACATTCCTTGAACACAGACAAACTCAAAAACAGTGTGCAGCATGGCTATCTTAAATGACCAAGTGTGTACTAACACATGCATGCAAGTACAGTCATACTGAGATAAATGTACTTTGTCCTTTATCCTAGCCAACCTGCATGCCACATGATCAGTTAGCAGCACAGTGCTTATGTTGTCCTGTTGGCATTTTCACTAAACTAAAAGGCCCACTAATGTTTTCTGCTCTGTCTACCATTTATTTAATGCTTCAAGGCACAGGAATGCTGTGTACAGAAATGCCCCCTGGTACAATGCTGTGCACACTCAGGCACACAAATGCACACATATACATGCATGAAAACAGGTTCTACAGAAAACACCAGCATTTTTTTTTTCATATCTTCTTATTTGTCTACTTTCTGCAAAAATGCTTAACACTGTGAAAAAGTAAAAAGGAAGCACTGAATACAGACACACACATCTGTATGCTGTAAATGGGCATCGCGGTGTGACCTAAAAGAAAACCTCTAGTATATCTCATTATTTGTGCATGCCCACACATGTACAAATACTCAGAATTAAATACATGGAAGAGTGCCCCTGGAGCAAAAGAGTTCACCCCAGCACATGCTAAACGGAGGAAAAAAATATATTCAGAGTCTACATTTATGTAAACAGAGGATTTTATTTCATTTTCTCAATTTTTCATCCGTTCGGTTGAATCTCTCTCTTCATCTAATTTCTATTGATTGAAGGTGAAAGTATTCAAAATGAAAGGCACATAAACATACAGCTTTTACCCCTCTGAATTAAAAGAGCAGATAGTTTTTTTGTTCTGTTTTGTTACAAAATCCACAAATGTCTAAAGGAATAAGTTTGTGTATACATGCATGTATACATCGACACAGACACGCACGCACGCACGCACGCACACACACACACACACACACACACACACACACACACACTATTATACAATGGGCTCCTGCAGCTTTACAAGGTTGTGTCATCTGCCGTTCTGAGCAGAAGCCCGCTTGGTGGTGCTGTCCAAGGTCCTGACCAGCTGATGTAGCACAGGAGCTGTCCGTAGTCCTGAAACCTGCTACAGATTCTACATGCTGTGCAGTGAAGACCAGCACACTTGTTTTAGTCTAAATTTAGAAATGAAGTTAATATATACTGTTTATAGAGACCTATGTCCATCTGTTTCAGTTTATGAATATTTGTGTCTCTTGCTCTCTCTCTCTCTCTCTCTCTCACTCACTGTGTGTATGTGTGTGTTTCAGTATATAGTACTATATGGATGTACAGTATATGGATGTATGCATATGTTTATATATTTGTACATGTCTGTATATATGGATACATATGTAGACATGCACATACAGATTCTATACAGCTGGGAAAGGGACAGAATTTCCATGGTACAGCCTGAGTCATGATGCTGGTGGCAGACCCACCGTTTAATGTGATTTCTCCGACTTCTCCATACTTAGTAATGTGGGACACAGTTCAAACGAAGAGCTCAGACAGAATATATCGGGGGAGCAGTGTGTGTGTGTGTGTGTGCCTGTGCGTGTGAGAAAGGCTGATGAAGTTTGTGTGTGCACGGAGGCAATGTGTTTATGTGTGTGCACATGCTCACACTAAGTTGGGCGTAACGATGGATTCAAAGGGAGCCTTTGAAGTATTTTGATGTTCCCTGGCTGCTCTCTTGCCAGTTTCCTAAATAGGTCAGAGACTCTGCTCTCTGCCTTCTGCACTGTGCTAGCTATGCTGCAGCCTGCTAGAAAGAGCCAGAAAGGGCAAGCAAAGGAAAACAATCTACTTAACTTTACATCAACTCATTTGAACCACAAGTGTTGCAAAGTTGAATTTTAATTGACGGTGACTTAGCTTACTGCTTATGTTTGTCTTTGCAAGAAGCTTGACAGGTGCACTGTAGGGATCTGGTAGTTTCAGACATGTAAAGATTTAGTTAGAGGGGAAGATTAAAGAAAGCTCAACAGAAAGGTGGACAGACAGGAGACAAAGATGAGTGGGAGACTAATAGGCCTTGAGCTACAGCCACTTAACAAGTAATATATAGAATAAGACACAGAGATTGAGATTGTAGGAGGCACTGATGAGAGACATGGCACAGATAAAGCAGAGGAGACGTAGAATGAGAGAGAGGGATGTGAGTGCTGGTGTGGTCCTGCAGGCCATCTGTCCATGGTGCTGTGTGAGTTCTGGCTTCTTCCTGCTGGTTCCATGTAGGCCAGTGATTTGCATCTTCCAGCCTGCTGATTAATTTGGTATCTGGAGGAAGCCTTTCTCTGACACATCAGCTCAGTCAAGCCCATTTAAGAGTGTGTTTCTACATCCAGCACATGCGCTCATGTCTGCATGTGTGCCTCTTAATTTTGTATTTGGAGGAGGTCTTGTTCCAACCTCTACAGGTGCCAGGGTAAGGCCAGTACAGAGCCAGGCTCAGACTTATGTGCCAGCCTTACATATCAGACACTCTGTGGGGCAGCAGAATGATATTAGGGTGGTCTAAATATAGAAAAAAAAAAAACTCAGTTATCTGTTTGTTCTCTCTTTCTTTTTTAACTTCTGTCCCACGCACAATTTAAGGAAGAATACACAAGAGTGTACAGGCAAATGAAACACACACACACACACACACACACACACACACACACACACACAAGCACCTTCTTCTCACCATTCCCAGGGACCCAGTTAGCACCTCCTCTTCTTGTGTGTGCTATGGGAAGAATAAATCAGAGTGAGTGAAGTGCTTGTTTTAGGTGCCAGTGGTGGCAAGTCCAAACCTTCAGGGAGGGTGGCATGATTTATTGTCGAGTGGCACAAATCGAACAAATTTTGCCATGGGAACAGGACAGACACCCCCACAGAATGTGATTTGCCTTCTGTTGGGCTGGACCATATTAACAAATAAGGCAGAACCCCTCCCTGCTCTGCTCAAATACACACTCATATAGATCCTTTTTTTTTTTTTTTTTCAGCTGAAATACTACTGGGGACAAGCCAGGGGAGATCAGAGTGGGAGGTTGGTATATGAGGGAGGGAAATATTTCTGTGTTACGAAAAGCCAGATCCCCGTTTCTCTCTGCTCCACCCTTCTCACCGACAGCCCACAGCCCTAAAAAAAAGAGCCCCCAAAGTGGAACTTCTCTCTGATCCTCCCCTCTTTTCTCATTGCTCCCCCCAGCAGGAGGTCTGGACTCAACCAGACACCCTCAGCCTCCCTCTGGGCCACTATGATCCCCTCCATGTCTCCACCGTGGATAAAAGTCGTCTTACATCCTCACAGATGTTAGGCCAATTTTCCAACACTCAAAGCCCCACACAGACGCACAGGTTTGTGTCAAAGACACCATCGCCCACATATAGACACACAACACGTGCAGATTTGCGTAGTCATAACTAATGTGTGTCGCTGCTGCATATCAAAGTCTTTATGTATCCCTGCAGACTCCTTATTATTACAAAGACGCACACTCAGATGCAGCCACATGAACCCTGTTGCTTTCACAAACAGGATAGATTTTTATTTTTTTGCATAGGAATGTGGCTTTTTTTTCTTTCCTTTTTACCTTGATTTTGTTATGCAGTAAGTTTCTTCCAAATAACCATGGGATTAAATATAACTAACTCAAAAGCAGACGGATGCCCTATCATATTTGAGGCATCGCCACCCACAGTGTTTTGAAAAATGAGTGGCTACATTTGAAGCATGAGCGTCGGTTCTGCTTCTCTCCATTGTTTATCTTAGTTGACTTCCCATGGGGGATTGTAATGCCTATGTCAGTGGACACAGTAATAGAGATGTGTGAGGTTAAGACTATTGTATACATCAACGCCAGGGATCTGTGCTCCACTATTATAGGCCTGTCAACTTCCTCCGGGGATTATACAGGTTTTAAATGGAGGAGCAGCTTCTTACAATACAGTAGTGAGGGAGTTTAATCTAGACAAACAACACCTTCATATGAGGTATTATAGCAGACTGTCATTCGCAGATCTCATCCTCTGTAGAACAAAACTCTATACAAGGGTGCTTGTTGAAGCCCTGCCACAGACCACATGAAGAGTATTACAGTGACTCTACCTGGAAAATCTTAATGTGCTAAATCAGATTAAACTGTCTGAGATATAAATACAACATATTTATTAGTGGGGTTGAGGAGGTTACTTCTGAAATGTCACAGTGTTAGAATAAGGATTTCCTGATAAACATGACCAGTATCACATTCTAGTGACATTCTAAGCATTTCCCTTTATATTCCACTGACTAATGTTATAATGCCTAACCTTTTTACCTGGACCTAAACAGTATGATGATATGAATACTGATGGAAACATGATCATTCAACCTGAACCCTAGATCTGTTATATTATCATATTGATTAAGAAAATCAATTTAAACACTTTCACTCATTTTATGAAATTACTTTTAAATAAGCCATTTTATTTTACAGTATGCACTGTACATTACCCATCGAAGTACAGCAAAAAGGTTCCTAAGATTGAAAGTTTTTTATTCCTCGCCCACAGCCATTTTTGACTACTTGAGTGGCTGCACAGAGCTGAAGTAACCCTGAAGAAAGGTGATTGTATTTGTTTGCCACTGTGTCTCTGTGTGTATGCCTTGTGTGTGCTTGTGCAAGTTTGCATGCTTTTTTTGTCAGTTTCTGAAATAGCTTTCTGACCTTTCCGTGAAGTTTTTCTCTTCTTTTCTGCTGTTAGCCATTTCCTGCTCTCCTAAATCGATGACAGTTGCTTGCGCTGTCTTGCTACGAGCAGCATATGACTGACGTGATACATTAACAATGTTTAATAATGATTATAAACTCAATTTAGCCATCCTGCACCTTAGCTGCATAGCCACCTTTCTCTCTCATTGTCTTTCAGTCTCGTCATATGAATTTATTCATGGACAGAAACAGCAAATTAACCAAATTCCAAATGGCTATGGCAAAGGCCTCAGAGCAGAGTAACAAGTTGAGGGGAAAAAAAATACACCAAACACAGCAGTCTTCATTTACATTTTCATTTAATTTTCCTTTGGCCTGTAGCGCTGTGTACAGAATCAATCTTTCTAACTCCATTTCCAATATATTACTGGGAGACAGCAGGAAGAAAGGGGAACTATTGATTGGCTGAGTGTTCATTGTCTACTCACAGATTGCACACTTCATAAGAACAGCGATGAAATTGCTGTTTGTTTCCTTTTTCTGCATCTTTATTTTATGTGAAAGAGTAATGATAGCTGTTTGCTGTAGCTGAGGTGTGACAGTCAATACACATCTATCCCCTCAGCAAAACACATCTTCTCTTGTTTTGTCCTGACCCACTAACCACTGATTCTTTAAAAATCAACGCCACTTTTATGAACTGATAAAGTCCTTGACTCCAGCAAAGAGAATTACCATGATATTATTTAATTTATCTCCTCCTTGAA
>JAPSES010000002.1:767781-794989 GCA_029822895.1 Maxillicosta whitleyi
GGGGGGGCATTTTGCCCCTGGTAGGGTCTTCCATGGCAGATGGTAGATTGGTCCTAGGTGAAGGGCCAGACAACGAGTGGTTCAGAAGATCCCCAGAAGAGACTGTGTATCCAGCCTAGAGGATTACTGGGGCTCTGCCCTGGAGCTAGACCTGGGGTTAGGGCCCATGGGTAAGTATCTGGTGGTCATGCCTTTGGTCATGGGGTCCAGCCAGGACCAGCCCGAACCAGAGACATGGGCTCATCACTGTGTGGGCCCACCACCTGCAGGGAGAAGCAGAAGGGTCCGGTGCATTATGAATTGGACAGCAGACCAAGCTCCGGTCCTTGGCAGCCTGTTTAATCAGTTAGTCAGCTTAATCATAAAAAGTCCACAAAACTACTTATAGTATATTTTATAGGGAATGAACTGGAATATACTACATTCAAAAGCCACTCTTAGACGTCACAGTGATTTCAGTTGGTGGGACCAACACTAAGGATAGTGCCAGTCTTTTGTTGACAGACTGTATATCTGATTTACCATAAATATTAGTAACAGAAACATCATCCAATCACATTTTGACTAAATTATCCAATCCGAGTTAACATTAATATGAATTCCATCATTTTAATATTCATTTAAGAGAAAATAAAATGGCATCCACTGTCACTGCAATACCAGAAATCCAAACCACCCTTTGGAGACAAAAGAGCAGTCAATGAAAGGAAAGACCTGCAGCCCAACTAGATTCACTATCAAAGGCTAGCAAAGGTTTTATGTGTTGGTGCATTGGTTCTGGATCTGCTGGAGAGCTACAAATGTAAGTCAAAATTAGGGGCCCAATGCTGCAATGAGGCAGCTGTAAAGTCCCGTAGACACTCTTCATGCATTGTTATGCACAAACTTTGAACCTAATCACATACCACTGAGCATCAAAAATTAAAGACTGCAACTTTTTTTTCCTGTGGATTATCTGCATTTTTTACTTATCCTCCAAAACAAAACAAACTACTGGATGCATTTCTGGCTGCCGTGTGACACAGATATGGTGGAATTTTAATACTAGGCAAGTTTGTGCGGTCCATGACAAAAGAGTTGAGCTGGTTGAGCTTTGCCAGGATCTGTACACTGCATCTGGACACCTGGCACAGTTAAAAAGTTTCCACTTCTGCTTTTTTTTTCTCTCTATACTGACATTTTTGACATTGCTGATGTGCTCTTTGGGATTCTACAAAGCAAGACTTTAGACGTGCAGTTTAGTCTGTCCAGAATTGCAGAGTTTTGTCAGAGTGTTGAAAGAGAGCGAGCTAAAGTCAGTGATATCTTTGACATGACAGCACAGGCGGTGGGACAACCCAGAAAGCCCAACATGCATGTCCACTACAGAGAGCTGTGCGTTGACAACATACTCACACCAATTAGTAACAGCTTTTAAGATCACATAAGGCGGGTGTTTGTTGGATTACTAAATTCCAATGACTTTCAAAAACTCAAGCAGACCTTGCCACAGGCATTGCTCCAGAATCTGATGGAGATCTACGGTGAACAGTTTGACCTGAACAGAAGCAGCTGAGTTAAAATTGATGTGTAAAATGTCAAACTTTCACAGTAAAAGCACAGGCCTTGCAAACAGAACTTTCTGCTTTTCACACACCTGATCCTAACAGTGCTGGTATCTACAGGCAAAACGAACAACTACCTGAAAGTATTAGTGAACACTGTCAAAAAAGACCAACACACTGACTTTATTAGAAGTGATGGGCATGTACTTTACTATTTGAGGAGTATTATCTCATGCTCATTGTGTTTTGCATCTCGTACACATTCATTTAACTATGTTTGCATTGACTGTACCAAGGATGCAGAGATTTGTTTGCTCAGTGAAGGTCAAATGTGCCAAAAAAAAAATAAAAGCATAAAAAGTGTAATGTTTGACAAATTTTCTCATTATATTTAATTTATTTATTTTTCTCTACCAAAAGCTTATACTTGATGCCAGTACTAAAAAAGATTGTTTTAATTAATGCTGAAATATAGGAGGTCAGAATATTTTAGGGCGTGTGTATTTCCACTTGCGTTATCAACTCAAAGCGCAATATTTGTAGATGGTCCTTTATTCTTTTTCTAGTAGTTTGAATGACTGTGATTCATATATGATACAGAAGGATTCTGACTGGATAAGGACAAAACTACAGTTCATATGTAAAATTGTTGTGAGTGAGTTTTATTGAGCTATGTTCAGAAAGATGTTGACACCCTGGAAAGAGGTTTTCCTTAGTTGTAATAGTTGATTTTACAGGTTTCACTAAGAACCACCTCACCCATTGTTACCTTGTAGAAACCAGCAAGGTAAATGCAGCAAAGCACAGGCAAACACAATGTACTAGGTGGGGTCATCGTAAAACTCTTTACAGAGGAAAATGTTACAGTACTGATATAAAGGGATATGCTGCATGTATTAAATATTTACTGTAGTACTAAATTATTCAACTGAGCTGCCCTACTTTTGTTTATGTAACTAACACTGTACAAAAGTTTTTTATCTAAAATGTTAAATGATAATAATAAAAATTTTCCAAGGTGATCCACTTTGTCTCCACCTATCAGCCCTGGTGGTGGTGTTTAGTAGTAGTGTGTGTTTATGGCTGAAAAACTATTAAATGAAATCTTGACCCCCATTCACACCTTTAGCTGGAAGAGGTACCATAGGCAAATCTAGCTCAGGGCAATCCTCCATATATTTGGGGTACCCATCAAGATTCCAGTGATTTTCAGTGAGGAGCAGAGACTCCTAATGGAGGTGTATATTAGGCAGCCAGCTGTCTGTTAGTGCAGCTCAGTGATTGATGGGAGGAGACATGCGCCATTTACTGGCCAAGCTGGAACTAGAGGGAATCTCCATCTTCTCTTTCAAAGCAGTCACAAGACGCCTCACAGAGAAAATTGGCCTATTTCCATGTGTGTGTGTGTGGGGGGGGGGGGGGGTCCACTAAATTCAGCTCCAGGCACATAGACATACAAACAACCACACTGTGTGCTTATTTACACAGTCATTCAAATATACCTGCACACACAATTACTGAGGTTCACTTCACAGATACACTTAAAAAAGACAAGTTGTGTTCTGTATATGTACCCACATGCTCAAAAACACAAACACTTTAGCCATTCCATCTGTCACCATTGCTTCAAAGGAGTCTGTGGTTGATGCTTGTCAGTCAAAAAGTGTGTAGAGTGTTACAGCTCAAATGTATTTATAGGTAGCAAAACAGTTGGTTTTAAAATACAATATTATTTGACAATTATCATCAAAGGTGGCTTAAGCTGAACCCAAATGCATGTCAATATTAATATCAGCCACAATCTATACTGATAATCAATAAATGTTCTCTGAAGCAGGTGATTTATCTGTGTCGATTCTACTGGTCCTCAGCTCTGCACTGGACAGAGTATAGATCGCTTTGTTTGACTGATAAGTTACGTGTCTGAGTTCAACCATCCCCGAGGGATTTTGTTCCTGTTTCTTCTCTGTTGTGTTGAGGTGTCCCACTGGGTCCTGGTCTGGTGTCCCTGGTTTTTCTCTTTACTGACCTCAAAATGTTTTGTAAACATTGAGTATTTTTCCCCTTTGGTCAATTTATATCTTCCTGTTTGGTTGTTGATTGGTTGCATATATTTTAGTCTTTCCTTACTGGTTACTTAAAGCATGTAAATCATGCATGCAAGTCTGACTTGTATATAAGTACTATTTAAATACATTTTATTTGCTAGTTTACAAACATAAGTTTTACCCTCTGGCTTAAAGTAATGGGAAAATTGATTACTCATTACTCTCAAAATGCTAAATATTTATAGAACAAATATTTAGGACTGGCATCCATACTTAAAAAAATACATGACAGACATTATGGCAGCTAATTAAACCAGTGTGTTGTTCTGTAATATGTCTATTGTCTTGTATTTCAACAATGTAAGTTCATCTCTGTGACTGACATACAACATGCTGTCATCCACCCATTCATCAAGCACTTCATAACACAATGGGCTGTTTGCAGCCAGCCCTGCCATCTTTGCCAGTCCAGAGGGACAGGGGAGCCAAAGACAGATGCCGTCTCTTTTCTGCTAATTTGATTTCTTGTGTGTGCCTGTCAAAGCTATATGAACTGCACACTTAATAAATGCAAATAACACAGGGCTTAATATATTTTTTTTTTTTTTTTTTTTTTTTTTTTTTTTGTGGTCTTTACAGTAAGCTTTTTTCATTCTTTTCTTATTTTTCTTGTTTCAGTCAAAGGGGATGTGTTGTTTTTGCTTTCCATCAATCAGCGGTGTGTTCTATTGCCTTTGTTGTGCTTTGGTTGCTGTCTGTGGAAAATATTTTGGCATATTTCCCATTTCTAACAGTAGTGCTATCTAAGTTTGTCAGAAACAAATATAGAGGAAGACAAGTGTATGTTAACAGAGGTACAGCAATTAATGTTTGATAGACATCTTTTACCAGCACCAGCCACTCGTGGCTACACATTTAATGTGACAGGACAGTATAACACAAGAGCAGAGACAATCTTTTACCAACAGTCATCTATATAAAAGGCACATTGGTCTACTTGCACTGTCTTAAAAACAATGAATGTCATAGTGAATTGTTAATTACACAGAACTGGCCTGGTTTCTGCAGATAAAATAAAGCTGCTACAAATGCTATGGTAATTGTTTATTGCTAATGAGTTATGAAATGGTCAGTGACTTAGTTAATTTTTATTTACAAATCAATAATAATCTGTACTGCCTAAATTCCTAATTCTTAACTATAACTGTCAGACCCTGGAGTCTAAGCATATGCCTTTATATGGCTAACAATAGCTAGTTTTGCCTTGTCATTCTTTGGGGCCCCTTAAACTGAGTAAAGAAGGCTACAAAGCATCCTTATGCAGCAAATGCATACTATATATTGCCGCAGTTACAGTCACACAGCCACTAGGTTGCCTCAAAATGGAATCCTATATTAAAGTTCAAGTTAAAAACTGTAACATAAAGACTTACTTTGACAGGTGATATATACCGAAAGGTCATATTATCTATATATTTTGCAGAATTAGACACATACAAATAATGCTAATCTATAAATATGATACAACTATGCAAAAGTGAGACAAACTGTGCAATAAGTGAACTCCTATCATGACACTGTTTAACTTTGAATTAATCACTTTTGTATTCCTCAAGTGACAAGTGAAGTTCTGTACAATAAGACAATATAGCCAGCATATGTTCCAGGAGTTATTGCTGTTGTTTTCAAATCTCACCCCAGCATTGTGAGAATAGTGTTTTACTCCTTTTGTTACACTATGTGCTGGGAAATGGTAATACTGCTGACAAAAGTGTCAAAATAAATTATACATTTTTTCGAAGAAATACATATCATATCTGAATACATTATCACAAAGCAATCTGGCTTTGAGTCACTGTGTATTTTTATGCTGATATACAGATTTAGGAGATGCACAGTATCTGTGTCGAAAAGGCACCTGTGGATGACTGCTATCTATTTCAAACATAATATCATGAAATAGCAGGCACTGAACTCTGATCTTGGGGAAAGTTGAGGAATATATAAAGCAATATCTCACAGATGGCCACAGCATCCATTCAGAAACATCTGTTTATCTCCCTCTCCTGCACTGTAGCTTCAGTATGACTCAGTGATACCTTGCCATGTTTGGCAACCATCATGCCACCTATGGGCCTAAAGGAGCTTACCCTATCTCATACTGTACATCTGAAATGTCACTGCAAAAATAAACTGAAGTTACAAGTGGTGAAATGAACTAATATTCACATCAACATTATTGTCATATGGTAATGATTTTTACTCAAACGCAGGTTAACTGTTGTCATTTGGCAGCAATTATACAGCCTGTCATCAAGCCAAGTATGTAGAATAAACACATCATTTCCCTCCTATAGAGCCAGTGTGTGGGTGCTGCCCCCTCCCTCTGCCTCTTCCACTTCTTTCCCCTCCAGTGCATCTGATAAAATTAATTGAAAAGAAAAGCAAGTAGCATCCTAAGGCAGTGTTATTGTTATTATTATAATTAGCAAACGTGGCATGGCCCACTGTCTCTGTGGCCTGTTAGCTCACGGGCTAAAGCCTCTAATGAGGTGGCAGTCATGTGGTGTCAGCTCCACTGTGAAGGAGCGTTATAGATGAAGCAGAATGGGCTCATCATATCTGTGCATGGCCATGTTTGTGTGTGTGTCTGTGTGTGTGGGGGGGGTGTATGTGTGTGTGTGTGCATGTATGTGATGTGGTTGTGTACTGATGCAAATTGTCATATCATGGGCAAAGCTCAAAAGGGGTCTCCTGACAGCATTCAGATGGTATCAAGAGTAACCGAGGAGGAGACTATGGGACAAGGGCGCATTAGCCTTTTAACACACCAGCTGGAATTTTTGCTACTCCCTAGTATCATTGACTTACAATAAAGTTATTTTAAAGGAAGCCAAGAATTAACATGGACAAGCAAGTGTAAATAATTAACTGCATATTCACTACAAAATATTGCCGAGACTTTCTCATCTTCACACCATCGAGGCAAAAACATCCAATATTTAATAGCAATGATCCAATCCAATTCTATTTTATTTGTAAAGCACTTTAAAATAACAGCAAGTTTGGCCAAAGTGCTGTGCACATTTTCAATAAATAAATATACATATTACTAACAAACAGAACAATAATAAAAAAAAAAAAAATACAGTAGAAACCGAGGACAAGACAACAATACAATCTACACCCCATATTTGGTTAAAAGACAGAGAGAAAAAAATATGCATATCGTTCGCAATGAAAACTTAAACCTTCTTTTTGTTGAAGTTTTTGTACTTGTAACTAAACAGGAATATGTTAGTGTTTTCTGATCAGAGAAAAAAAAAGAAAGAAAAAAACAGCTTTTCTACTTATTGCTCATCTCCCTCTGTGCATTCTTTTCAAAATGTACATCACACATATTTTCTTACAACTCATTAAAACAAAGAATCCTTGTTGTTAGTTAGGTTGCCTGTGTTCCTCTGCTGCATCATTGAAGTAAGATCTGAAACCGCTTGCAATATGAACATAAATGTCTTTTATTTTGTGGAAACACAGCTGCAGCAAAATCTGACACTTCCCATGGTTACTATAGAAGCTGTACTATGTATTAAACTGGGGACCTTGTTATCGCTGTGATGTGTCTTCAAGGCCAGCAGCTTCACACAGGAACAACATATTTTCTCATATTTTATGAAACTGTGACAGAGGTGTAAAACCTACAATTCCATACCATGTAATGACATGATAAAAGCATAAGATATTTGAATGTGAGCCAAGTATACTACCAAAAATTAAAAACAAATCTGATTTCGATTTTTTTTGAAAATTTTTTTTTTATAATTTTCATAGGACAGACCCACCAACACAACAGTAGAAACTAAATATCATCTTTTTTATTTAGGTTTAAGCCGGCATTGAATTTCAGCTACATGAGAGAGCATCTTATTTTAATATAAAATGTAGTTAAATATAAAGAGGAATATTCAGAGGAACGTAATAATTCAAAGATATTGCAGTTTAGAACATTGTTCAATTATTTTGTTGGTTGATGCTGAGATGAGTGATTATGCTTTGACTCTTGAGTGGTGAAAAAAAAAGTACCTCACTAACTCTCTTCTGCAAAACTATACTAAAGTAAATGAGCAAATAATTGCCTGAGAAGAAATTAAAAGCACCTCTCACAAACTTCCCTAGTAAAATCGGTTCTTAAGATGATGCATTGTGCTGAGCCATATCTCATAACAAGCCATTAAATTCAGAGGAGAAAGTTGGAGTTCTGTGTTAAAATACACTGGTGTGTCCCAGATGACATTGCAACTGGAGGCAAGGCAGGAGGAAAGCTGCCTCAGCTAGCACTGAAACTTCATGGGAACGCACAGCTGTCAGAGGCCTTGATTGGTGGAGAGCTTTATCAGTCACATGACCGAACCAAAGCCTGTGTAGAGGGTTTCACATGAAGACTGCTGCCATATCGAAGTGTTAAGTTCCTCTGAGCCATCAGCTGGGAAATTGCTGAGTAAAAATAAGTGCGTGTGTGTTCGTGTACACACACAAACACATAGTGTAGTAGGGGGGAGACTCAATTAAAAACCAGCTGTGCCCTATTCCTCTGTAAGCCCTCCAGCGTTCCTCACCCCCCTCTTCTCATGTCTTACCCCATTCCCTCCTTCTCAACTACCCCCTGCCACAAGCCCCCTGCTGCTCTGTAAGCTGCCTGTAAGCTTCTAGACTCATGCCGACGGATCCAATGCTTTCCTGAAAACATACTGTGCACATGTGAATGCACACACCCACAAACACATAGTCCACCTCTCAAATATACTGCAAATGCTCATTTGCCCCCTGCTGCTTGATGTAATTTTGGCAGACTCATGTGCCAAACTGAGCCAGCTCCCCTCCTCTTCTCTCCTACTCCCTCATGTACCTGTTACTGCATCAGCTGCTTCCCTCTTACAGCAAGGGAGGGGTGAGAAATAACAGGGTATAAGGTACAGATATCTAAATCTACTGCTTACTTATATGTATTACTTATATTATTTGCTGCTTTATTTATATTTACTACAGAAACAAACAAGCAGAAAAACAGGAAAAAAAACACAGATGAAACAGACGAAACAGATGTCTGAAAGCTTATTAATATGGTCTTAAATAACTGGGCAGCAAAGGTTAGTGTGTGCACAAATTGGCTTAACATATCATCTGCCTAATGCCCATCACTTTAAACATTGTCGCAGTTTTTCCACTTGTGTTATCAACTCAAAGTGTAATATTTGTAGATGGTCTTTTATTCTTATCATAGTATTTTGAATAGCTGTGATTTATATATTATACAGTAGGATTGTCACTGGATAAGGACAAAGCTACAGTTAATATAGCTTAATATGGGTGTATCCACAGGGCAGGAATAATGCTGATCCAGTTAATCAGTGGTAATTCTATAAGTTTAGGTCCTTTAATGAGCTCATTTGCATTTTTAGAATTAATCAAATTGATTATTTAATTAACAGTGCACTGTATCTTCTTCTTGGTGCTAGCAAGGCACACATACACAAGACACCTGCACATGTTTGTTCCTAATATTGAGGGTTAACCCTTGAGAATGTTGCTATGATTGGAAGTGATGGATGTAAGGGAGGGAACTCATTGTACAAGGTTAAATAGAAGCCCTGACACGTTGCTGTCTGTAATGGTGGAGATAGCGCAGGAAATACAATTCACAGCTTGAATGCTATAAGGCTCAAGGACCCCTGGGGATTGGCTATAAGCATGAGGCTTTGATATGTTATAATGACTTGTGCTAATATTGGCTTGTGATACGGAAAGGTCATCTAACTCATCGCTAACATATAGCATTTGACAACTTGCCTCCGGATTATTTTTCCCTCATTTGAACAAGTCTCGAGGAACACATTTATTCAGAGGTCAGATTTTATGATGAACCATCACTTTTTAAGATAGGAGTTTCTAATTACGGTACTAAAGGGATGGAGCGGTTTTGTAAATAAGTGTGGGGACTGAGCTCCTGAGTAATTAGCAAAAAATGATTGTCATTTTAGATTTACTGGCAGAAAAGTGAAAGTGAGAAAAGGTGAAATGCCAGTGATACTCTTAGGCTCTTAAATTGACCTACTGTGTTAAAACAGAGGGTGGAGGGTTGCCACAACTGATCTTGCATTATGGCAGGAGGAGGCCCATGGGCAGCCTGTAGGCTGAAGCTGGTGGCTGTCTACTCAGAGGTCGATTTTAACCCGATGAGGAAAATGCTTGTCAGCCATCCATGGCCACTGCTTTTGGGTGATCTAATCTGGGCTTGTTCACTGGCTCATCTGCACAGCTATACTCAATGCCTAAGTGTTGGCCTGTTAGTATGTAGATGTTATTAGGGCTAATCTCTAGGTATGCACATATGCACGGACTTAAGTGCAGATGGATAGAAGGGACAGATTTAATACTGCTGACATCATTATTTTCAAATCCTCATGATGGATAAAAAAAGAGGGAGGGTCAGAAGAACCCCAAATGATTTTAATATAGGTTTTAATGACATTAATCTGTAGTTGTGGGGTTGAATGAGACTACCTGCAGCAAGTACCTATTTATTTTTTTTGTCATCATGTAAGTAGCAACTGTTGCCATACTCAAAATGAGTTTTAGTTTCACTTCATTATCTTTAAAAAAAAAAAAAAAAAAAAAAAAAAAAAACATTCACAATGGACAGTATGAGGAAACTGTAGGTCTTTGGACTATCTGCACCTGCATGATTAAATATGACTATGTGCCCAACTGAAAGCTGTTTTTTTTAGGTTATCACTTGGGGACTTTAAAATGGTTCAGTACGCCATCCTACCCTCATCTACATTTTTCATCTGAAACTGCACCTGTGTTACCCACTAGAGATCGAGTGATTCCCTCCCCTTTTCTTTCACCCTTCACTCCGGGTTTAACCATACCATCTGTGAATTAAAACCCAGTCAGGGTTTTTAGATCACTTAGCCTAGAAGCAGACACTTATTTTCATCCCAATCACTGTATCAATAGTGTAATGTCAGAATGCATTTCTAAAACAGAATAAGATAAAAAAAAAAAATTATTGATATAAATAGATGAAGTCAAAAGTGGGAGGTTTATGTCCCTTGCCGATCCCCAGTTATGCATAAAAATGCCTCTGAAATGAAATCTTTATCAAAAGAGCCACAAGGTTCTCCTTACAAGGTGTTTTCAAATAAGCGGGCGTTATTATCATACCTCCATTGGGAAATATGCATTTACAGCTTGGAGAGTCAGAGGCAATAGGGTAACTGTTAACAATGTTTTCCCTAGTTATAGTGCATAATTGCATGCTTCGGTTATTGCACCTTTCTATTGCTGCTAATACAGAGAAAGCAAATTAGGCAGTGTGCTAATGTGAACAGTAGCCTGCAGTGCAGTGGGTGCACTGTTTAAAAAGAGATGCATGAGGACCACTGTAATGAGCACTATAGGCCGCATGGAAGGAGACTAGTACACCCAAAGCAGGCATGTGCAAACTCTTAAAAATATAGTAAGAGTCAATTTTCCCCTTCAAGGCTGTAAATACATGTAGTATTTTTGGCTGTCGCCTTTTTGTTTTTTATAGGAATTGACCTTTTTACCATTTGATGCATAGAAATAATTACACCATATAAGACACAGAGGTATAATAAAGACTGTGTTGTCAAATAATAACATGAAAAAATAAAATAAAATTCGCAATTAAATGTGGTATTTGTAAAGCCAATTTTATTTTTGTTTGACAGTGTAATTGGTTTTATTGCAGCTGATCTGTGCGTGGTATAGGGATGGAGCTGCAGCCAACAGTCCACAGTGGATTACTCTCGACATGCACTGATAATGACCATTGACTTGGCTTGGCCGTGAACGCGCGCACAGCCAGCCACGGTCATTCCTCTATACTATGTGTGTGGATGGTCGCTCCCTGGATGCCGCTGCGCGCAGCCTATACTGATCGGCCGTCGCTCATGTGCAGAGCATGCCAGCCTGTTCGCTGTGTCTCTGGTTTGAAGAGAATCACAGAAGACCTTCCGTTTGCGCACAGCTGCGTTCGTCCGGTTTTGGTCCATCTCATCCAGTCAGCACAGTTCCTTAACCATCATCAGCACGGAATGGATTGCTCCGTTTGATTCGGTAAGATGTTGTGCTGGAGACTGCCTTTTCCATCAGCTCACCCCTGTGCTCTCATCAACGTGCCATAACGGCGTGTCAGAATAAGACAGGACCAAAAAAAAGTATGCAATAGACAAGTGTCAAGTAGCTTCGGGCTGTTCGATTGGAGTGACGGAAAAGTTGAAGTTGAAGGAGGATTATGCAGTGAGTCCCGCTCGTAACTGGAAACAGGTACGTGATATTTAAAACATATTATTTTGTAAACTAAGCTTTCGCCCCCGTATTGTTTACATATCAGATTCTGTGGCTACAAACAGCACATGTGTGTACGCATTCGGCGCTTTGGGCAAGAGGGACGGGGAGGGCAGCGCGGAGCGATGACATTGAGGTGCCTTCTGTCGGAATAACATTTGTGGTCCTCATATGAGCCTGCTCCAGACTAACGCTGGTCACATGGGCTCTCATTTTGGGGGGATCCGCGTCGTCGTTTATGTATCATTCGTTCAGCTGTTTTGGTAACAGTTCCGGGCGCGTATGACCTTACGCATCGCGACCGTGGTGTGAGAACCTGCACTTCACACATCTGCAGAGCCGTTCAAGACAATCACGTGAAAGCAGAAAAAAATAAATAATAATACGCGTACCTTTGCTGAGAGGGGGGTGTTTTGCTTTCAGGGTCAATGGTGAACGATAAGGTTGTCGTGTTGAGGGCAGTGGCTCTGTAACCTTTTAGTTCTCCGACGCGTTTATAGCCTCCGCAGCACAATATCCTCACCCTCATCAGAGAAAAAAAAAATACTTTAGTCACAAGATACATGCTTTCACTTTGCAATGACAGAGATGGAGTTAGTTGCTGGCTTTAATTGGCTGCTCATGACCTGTCATCACAGCTCGTCTCCTCTCCTCAGTGTGGCCATTGCTCTGCGTCGTCGCGGTGCGCTCACAGCTTCTGCTGCGTTTGTCTTTTTTTTCCCTCTCCATTTTGTATCCCTTAATTTTTTTTTCTAAGTCTATTTTAAAGCACACTGGATTTGACATTTTCTTCAGTATTTGTATGAATTCCCCTCTAGCTACTTGCAACCTGCCAGTTCAAGCAGGGTGAGTGAGTGTGTGTTGTGCTGAATTTTAATTTTTTTTTCTTCTCCTGCTGCCATGCTCTGTGTTTTTTGGTAACACGGGGAGACTGAAAGCCACAGGCCAGCTGGCTCCCCTCAAGCTGCAGTGAGGACCATAACACTGCAGGACGCTGTTCATACAGGGATGAATATTCATTGAGCATGAGGGAGACTCTTAGTTAATGATTTAATGCCATATGCATGCGTCAAGTTTGGGGGTTGCACTGGAATCTAAAAAACTTTCCAAATAAGTTGTATCAAGTAGGGCATTAAGGGATAAGGCCCACACACCAGCTGTAGATCCCAGAGCCTGGCACTCATCAGCACCTTATGACATGAAAACACACTCAGACACACAGATGCCCCACAGAACTTGGTGATGAGGCATCCTGCTGAGATTCACACTTCAATCTAACCGGTACAGTTTCTCTCTGTGGCCTTCAATCTCCTCCTCCACCTTTAACTCTCTTCAAGCCTGCCTGGGTCTGTGTGATCTCTCACGCTGTTTGATCTCCCCTACTTTGCATCCTTCTATCTAATGCTTTTGACAGGAGCATATATATCAAAAAGAAAGCAGTGCTTGTTAGATAGATGTGCGATCATTACTGACACACATTTAACATACATGCACATGGAAACGGATTGTATGCTTCTCAAATATCTGCTTTTACTCACACAGTAGAAGACTTCTTTTATGACCACCGCACACTTAGTTCTTACTCTGTCAGGCACAATCATGGTGATATGTGTGGTTGTATGCACCTAGTGAGCCTCAGTCTTATAAGTGCTAATAGGAGCTCACACTGGACAGCAGCAGGCCATGTCAACCACAATCTCCAGACAAGCCCTCAGGGTGTCCCATTTGGCACTCGTGCACAAACAAGCCTGAGAGGTTTAGACTCCACTCAAGGGTCTGAGTGCAATGGGTGCTCTGAGTCCATGTCCTTGCTGGACCTTCAAAACTGTTCAACAAGATTAACTTGCAGCTGTTACCATGGAAATACACTGCAGAGATTGACTTTTCACCAGCAAACTTTTTTTTTTTTTTTACAGTTGAAATTGAATACATCCTCAGTAATATAAAGAACACTGTGGAGCTAAATAGATCTCACCCTCTTGACCTTTTTGTCTCTTTCATTTTGTAAGTATCAGTGATTAATCATTTGTAAAATGCAGCGTGGATAGTATTACAGAGTGTCTTGGGTTGAAGATTCAACTCCTCAGCAAAAATATAAGCAACACTACACACAAGATGTGGGAATAGGGAAATGAAAGGGGTCAGAAACAGGCAAACTTTCCGATGCAGGATGATGGTAGTTATAATATAATTAGAGAGTAAATCTGTTTTTGTTAATGAATCTCTTTCCATTCTCTCTGTTTCTCTATGTGGGTTATGTATTTAGACATATATTTTACTGCAACACCTGTGAGGCCTGGAAAAGGGAGCATCAATCTTCATTAGACTGGAATGAGGCTGGCCCTGTGGAATAAATGACTATCATTGAGTGTATGTGTGTGTTTGTGTGTTTATTTGGCTGAGTGTATGTATGTGCATGGGCGCTTGTGTTGAGCCCTGTAGCCTGCTCTGACCTGGCTGACAGATGACTGCAGTGATTTCCAGGGTTCAGCAGATTAGAGGATTAAAGACTGAAGGCTTCACACAATAACCCTAATGCATGTGCACGTAGGCAAATGTGCACCCAGACAAACACTCGCACATCAAAAACACTCGGGACTCTGGGGCTGTGCAGAGGTCAGTGATAGCCAGCGTGACCCCTCCTCTGCGTGGTGTCCTGCATTTCAGAGTCACAAACCTCTATAGTCACACACAAACAGATGGAAAGAAGCATTAGAAAACCTCAAGGGTCCAATTTCACTAATGCCATTTTCACACCACAGGCATGACCCGTATTGGTACTGAGAGTCCAGTAAATACATTTTGTCCTTCTCAACCAATTCTGAACCCACTCAATGTTAGATAATGAACCGGCATAGTGGGCTGAATGCTTGTGACTAGGCCAATATGCAATTTTGTTATGAATTTCATGCCAAAAGTCACTTTGAAATGCATAATAGGCAGCTTTTAGTCATTGTTTTAAATTCTGTCAATAATAACTCCATTTTAGCATGTTAAGTGATGTCATAACAGAAGGCTCTTTATATTTCTCCCAGGTATAATTACCTGTGAGACAGAAGAATGCCCCCCATTTGTAGGCTTTGTACAGTTTTAAATGGTGACTGGTTTGGATTTGGGAACAGCTATTTGCTGCATGGTGTTGACATTTTTCCTTTATTTGCAAGTTTAACAAGGTGCCATACACCAAGGACTGCTGCCACTGACAGTGGAGCCATAGCAACATATGGAGATAAAAAACAAACAAACAAAAAAAAAAAAAACTCAATATCCATCAGATTTGTTCTTGAGAACCTAGTTTAGATGCCTGTTTATTCCTGTTTACTATTTATTTATTTATTTGTTTGTTTTTTGCAAAGATGCTGGAAAGGATAAAGCAAGCAATTACCTCCTAAAAAAGACACACCTGCAGCCTAAATCCTCAGTTAAAAAGCGTTCCAGCCAAGTTATGAATGGTTCAGTAGCCTGGTATGCTAGGTAATGGTTGGTTGGGCTGCAATTGTTATTTTTATCAACATACAAATTTTAAAAATATATATATTGAAGAACGTACAGTGCATTAGACCTAACAACATATCATTTGGGACAGAACAGGTAGTAATGGAAGCAGAAACAGCGTCTTGTCACTACTGATTAACTAAGAACACTGACCTTTAGAAAGGTGGGAGTTGGGCAAAAATGATGGTCTTTGTAAAAGAGTATGGAGGGGGGGTGATATTGTTT
Source organism: Maxillicosta whitleyi (assembly GCA_029822895.1). NCBI lineage: Eukaryota > Metazoa > Chordata > Actinopteri > Perciformes > Neosebastidae > Maxillicosta > Maxillicosta whitleyi. The sequence goes on from JAPSES010000002.1 coordinate 783,470, forward strand.
ATACTAGCTGCTGTAATTGTCAGGAACTGAGAGTAAATGGAAAATACTAAGCTTGTTGGCATAGCTCTATTATATGCTGTTCTTTCCATTCCACTACCCTACTGTTTAACAAGCTCATGGCTTTTTTGAGCCAGAAACACAATCAACTCAGTGTCATAAATCTAGATCTGGATAGAAAAAAAAAAAAAAACCTGCTGGCACTCTTCCTATTATAGTGCCTTGGTTTTTCCTCCTTCATAGTAGTCTTTGGGTGGTTTGAGACAGAATAGTGTCACAAGGGCTTTGATAAGTGTGGACTTACCCCTTCATTTCTACTGCATCAGTCCCGTTGTGCACTGCTTACCGTACCCCTTCATATTTCCCTGCTCTGGCAGTTAAGTCCTCAGTTTGATCCATTCATGCTCCATTGTCCTCTTTGTTTCATATTTCAACATGTCAACTTTCAACATTAATTGTGCTCCTTTGGGAAGCTTACCAAATCACACTGTATGTAGAAACAGTGTGCAATGGTTTTTCAGAAAAGCTTGCTTATGAAAATTATATTTGTTTCTTTTTTAATGCTTGATGGCATTGCCTACAGCTTTCAGAAAATATGTTTTAAAGCTTGAGTTTGATTTAAATAAGGTAAAATAAATATATATTCTCTTAAGGGTGAATCCAGTTAGAGCCGCTGACGTTTATAAGTATTAATAACACTGCTGCTGTCAAAACAGCACATAACAAGTTTGATCCATCAAAGTTTGTATAATTGCATACATTGACAGTCTTTCCTGCTTATCTTATTTTTATTACTATCCCACCAGAGCACTTTTTGTATTCCAAACTTGTACAGAGACTGATGCCATCAAATTAAAACCAAACAATTACAGTCACAATATGCTATTTCAAGTCTGTCTTTGCTATTAGGACATTGTTTCACTTCAACTTTCCAAGCCAGTGTCTTAGAATTTTTGAAAACAGCGACAACAATAGTGATATTTTCCTGAATACAGTTTGGTTTGAAGTCAGACAACCATGGAAAGATAGTTGTAGTATTGTATGCTGTGAGATTAGAAATGTTCAACCAGAACAATCACATGCTTCAGCAATACACCAGTAGCTGCAAAATAATCGGTGTGGCACCTAGGGACTCAAGAACTGGTTCCCAGTAGCTCAATTCCTTGGAATTGTTTGCCTGCCAGTGTAATAATTCTGCTTATTGATTCTGCCTTTGTTGCACAATGCGTGATGATGTCACACATATGCTGCATTGTTTTGCTTTAGAACGTAGGTACCATGGCATTGAGGCAGAAATTTTATAAAAAATATGACCATATTTCATGCAAAATTAAATTCTGATCGATTCCCATCCTTAATGGAACCTCATGGTCAAGAACTTGAAAGATTTAAAATGCTAAATTAGTGTCTTTCATAAGGATGTCCAAGGGTACATAAGAAGAAGATTCATACTTCTTTGAAACGAAGGTATGGTGAAGGTCATTCAGAGATTGTATAAGAACCACCACGACATGTGCTCTTCAGAACAGATGTGAAAGTGACGATAGTAATGCTGAGGACTTGTTTTCCACAACATCTGGACAGACTGTGACTGCAACAAACCATATGTCACAGACTCCAACAGGTCACTTTGTATGGCTGCCGTCCAACACATAAACCAAGTTCATCAAGAATTCTTGCAAGTGATGTGCATCAATATGTGCATCCATACTGATGACCTCCTGGCAACATGTCTTGTGGTCTGATAAAACAAAAATGAAGTTGTTTGTTCTGAGCTGTATGTATGGAAACAACCTGATGATCATAGAAAAGTTTGATAACATTAGGGCTTGGTGATATGGGAAAAAATCACCGTGTTTTTCATATTAGATGATATTAATATGTATCACAATATAAAATAAAATCACTATTTTTGTCAAACTTAAATTTGTCATTACTCATAAGTTAGTTGTTAAGACACCAGAAGGTTATTTTTATATAAATATGAATTATTTTCTGCCAGTGGTTGAACATGACACGTGCATGTCGAACATTCTTTTACTTATTTTTATTTATTTATTTAACCTTTATTTAACCAGGAAGTTCCATGAGATAAAATATCTTTTTTCGAGGGAAACCTAACCTAGATGCACCCCATTACAATACAAATGAACTAACAGAGTAAACAAAACTTGCATACAATTAAGATAACATAAAATTGCTAAAAACATTTGAAAAAGCTGAAACCCTTTTTAAGGATAGCAGTTACACACTTCTGTTACACAGTTTGACAGAACAAATTTGAATTCACCCAGGGTAATGAAATGCTGAGGTTGAAGTGAGTTTTGCAAATTGTTCCATGACCAAGGTTCAGTGTAGGAAAAAGCAGTTTTACCAAGTTCTGAGTGGATTCTGAGAACTCAAAGCAGGAGCCGATGTGATGAGTGGGAGTTGTATCCACTCATGGATGGAGACAGGAGGCGACAGAGATATGGGGGTAGTCTGCCCAATACAGCTTTATAAATAAATACAAACCAATGCTGTTGACTAAGCCTTAGTGAAGGTCATGAGACCAGAGCATACAGCTCACAGTGATGGGTTCTAAATACAACTGTTTTAGATCAATAAAACAGGTACATATATTTAAAACTAAACCAAAACTCTGACCAGCAGGCAAAAGCTTTCAAGTTTTAAGAGAACATGAACAAAACAGACTATCTTCACAAAACAATGCTGGGTATATATATGTGGGGGTACATTCCATGACGGCCAGAACTGGTGTAAACCAAAAATGAAACTTGTTTGTTCTGAATGTCAGACTCTCAGCTTTTATGCCTCTGTTGTACGCTGGAACCAAAACGGTTCACACCCTACTTTTCAGTAACTCGGTCAACCAAGTTCTCGGTCAGATTTTCTCCCGAGGAAACACTCATTCTATCTCGCGGCAGCCCAAACATTAGCGTTCGTGCTGCGGCTGCTCTTACACCTGTGCTATGTGTGTCAACCTAACTTGACGTGGCTTTAGCGTGATTGGTTCGGTGTGGCACTACTTAATGATGATTGGCTGTTGTTATGTCTGTCAAAACATGTATGAAGTAATTCTATCCGAATTGTATCAAGTATGCATTGTATCATATTTCTATCAAGGAAAAAATATTTTTCAGTATATATTTTTATTGTTTTATGGCCCAGCCCTAGTTACCATCATGGTTTGCATAGAGCTGTTCAGTGTGGTCTGAGAATTTTGTGACAATCTTCTGCCATGAAATCACAGTCCATCATCAGAATCATATTTTTCAATCTTTACACAATGTAGGCGAGTTACAACAACAACAAAAAACAAAAAACAAGTTTTCCTTTGGTTTCTAGCAGCTTAGGCTGTGTTTGATGGCTTTTTGTTGATGTTATTTGAGTAGAAAGTAAGTGTTTTCATGTCATTTTGGAGCAACATTGTTGCAATATTTTGACAACTAGTAAACACTATTAAATTGTTTTACTGTATATATCTGTGACAACTGCAGTCTTACCTATTAATTACTGAGAATGTGGCGGTGTAATTTTTGTGGAGTTCAGATGCCAAACTAGAGATTCAAAGACTTAACAATGACTCACGGTCTTCACTATCTTAAGTTCCCATTTTATCAGTTGCTGTTTCTTCCGTAACAGCAAAAAACATAATACGTTTTGGAAATTAATGCAGACTAAAGCCAAACCCTTTAGTGCATAACAGATGCATGATAATCACCATCCACTGACTTCAGAAAACCGACTAGCAACATTAATGCTAACAGTTTATAATGCAACATTGCGTAAATACTGTAGTTACGTCACACACACATACAGGGGTGATTTAGAATGACTGGCAACTGAGTAAGGCATTTTGGACAGCACTGATATTTAACCATGCAGTCTGAAATTCCTCTGAACAGTAGATAATATGCAAAATTAAGATCTATAATTTTGAGATCGCCCAGATATAGTTGTGCATTAGTGCTGATGCTAATGGACAGTGCAAATTATTTGATGAAACTCTAGATTTCACCACATACTCTGACATTTTAAAGGAGATGACGGCATCTACTTGTCAAAAGCCCAGTCAAAGAGGTGTGAGCTGGTGTAACTGAAACTTCACTTATACTTCTTCCAGATCATTTAGGAAGAAATTTCAGACACACATGGGTATTTCTGCTTGTATTCTTGTCTTATTTGAAGGCAAGAAAATTACAGGTCACCGAGAGAAGTTGGATGGAAGTTTTGTGGTACCCTGGTGTTTTCTGCATATTATTTAATGGAGTTAAGCACATTGGGTCAGCTTGTGTAATGTCTTGTCTCTGAAATAAAGCCAGATGTGTTGGATGATACAATTATCCAAACTGCTTCCAAGACACATATTAGAAGTAGTAAAATTAGTCACAGAGAACCTTATTTAATCCGAAACTAATTACTGATGCAGTAGTTGAAGAGCATAGTGAGAGTTATGAATTCATATTAAACTGAGGTTTTTGAGACAGTATCGGCCAGACATTGCATATTTACCTTGACTTCCAGACTCACTGGTGAATGTTAATATTAAGGTTGTTTGCCTCAAAGTTTTTTGTTGGACCAATATAAAGTCTGGAGGCTACAAGTCTCCATCCAGACCCTTGCACACTCTTTGTGACCTCTGTGGTCTGTACTTCTTTTTTTTTTGGGGGGTTTGGGTTGTGAGGCACAGACTCAGTACTGTGTGGCTGTATATGTGTGTTAGCTCGTGTGCGGTGTGTGACACCCAGCATTAGCTGTGCTTCAGAAAAAGTGACGCTTGGAGAGAACAGCCTTCATCTTGGATTACCATGCCCATGGATCCTGTGGGTTTTTGTGTTGGAAGCAATGGCACAGTGAATGATATTTACTGCATTTGTATGACAGCTGACCGACTGCTTTTGAGTCATCCTCCTCACATGCTCATGGCTCTTTGTTGTGAGGTTCTTGGTTGAATTTAAGCTAAGCAACATGAAGTCTCTTAGTATTATTCATATGACCTCGTGGTATTGGCCTTTAGCTGTGTTACTGTACAGTGTATGAAAAATGGTTAAAAGCCAATTTCTTCTAAATTAATTTCATCCCATAGAAGATGCTCCTAAGCTAGGCAAAAATGTCTGGTGAGCTTTGCCAGGCTACAATATATCAAAAAGAATTTCTTGGCTTACTTTGCAAAGCTAACTTTCACACAAGAGGGGCCTTGATCTATTAGACCCGGTGTAGCAGTGCTGGGTTTAAAACACTATTTCCATTAATTATGAAGAGGTAACTTTTTTTTTCTCTCATAATCTTTACTTCTTTTTCTCTGTTCTGCAAATTGTAGTGAAAAATAGACTTGTCCTCTGATATTCTTATAGGAGGTGTATCCGTTCAAAATAGGAGACTGCACAGCCGGTGCTGGGATTAACAGGCACATCAAACTCTGACCCCTTTGCTACTTTGGACAGGAAGTGCAGTTAGAGCAATCAGAGATGGTGCTTGAGGATCCTTTGTGCTTGTGAACTTGCTTAATAGCTTCTGCCTTCTGCGTTTTGAAGCTCACTTCAACGAAGGGCTTCGCAGGTTGCATCACGATCTACCGTAACCCCTGAGGATGAGGACATTTTCATCCGAGGGTGCCGTCAATACATGTGAATAAGTGTAGATGGATCAGGTCACGCACATGCATATGCACTTATAAACCCTGGATAGGATTTACCGTAGCCCTGCAATTCACTGTGACTTACTCTTTTACACTTGATTTGTGGGATCATTCAATTTCATGTTTTCATAGCCAGTGGAATAACAACAAACTCTCTGCGGCACGTAATGAATTCTGAAAATGTAGTATACCTTCGATCCCTTTACTGCTTATCCTCTCTCTGTGTCTCTCTCTCTGTCTCCTTTTCTAAGCAGACATGCCTAGTTACAGTCTAAAATGGCCTTGTGAAGGAGGACGTGAGTTAAGATGGCATCCCTAGAGACTTTTCACAGAAGTAATTTAATAAACTGTGATATTTTCCCACTCCACAAGGAAAAGGAAAAAGGCTCAGAAAAGTAATGAAACTCAGCTGTTGAATTTTTAATATTAAAGAATCAATTTCCTGTACTTGAACATAACCAAGGAAGATTTTTTTTTTTTTCTACCTGAGTTGCAAGATGCACAGTAATGCAATGACATCCCGCTAGTTTACTGTTCCTTCTGAAATCACAGTGGGTGGTGTAAAAGTTATGATCAAAACATTTGTTCTACAGTATCTCTTGGCTCCCAGCTGCCCTTGAACATTTGAGTAGCAGATGGAATTATAGGCTGTCCCACTCACAGTCATTGCTGAGAAAATGGAAGTGTAACAATCTCACAAGACTGGTTGCATGCCTTTTTTCATTAATAATAAATCTTTGAGCGCAAAAAGCACAGATTACAAATTCAATCTGCAAGTCAATATTTGAGACGGTGCAGATACAGAAACCTGGGCAGTGAATAAGGGAAAAAATGGGGGGAAAAAATCAAATTTCAGCCACAAGCATTGTCTTGTCGTTGTAAATCCAATTGAATCGCCTTCACATTGGACAATTACGTACTGTATTATTTATAATATCAATGAAATTTGGAAGAAGGAATGAATAGTAAAAGGACATGTATTGCATCTGACCTCCACACATAATTTGAGATAGACCAGTAATCTTTGCTTTCGCTTTATCCATCCATAACATTCCATAATGTATGCGCCATATAGTTGTTGATTTTTTTGTTGTTTTCATTCCCATTTTGTGTTTATACTGTAAATAACATGAGGAATAGATTGAAGAGTTATTTAATAATTAGGTGACATTTTTTCCTTTTGCACTTCTGTCAAGGCTGTTGGCTGTTTGTTTACTGCAGATATGCAATGACACTCCTTTTACCCTGACTCTGACGATACGTGTGGCAGCGCGAGGGCGAGAAAGAGAGAGAGAGTAGATGGGGGTGGGGGGTGGGGGGTCAGGTGATGATTTATGACCGCGATGCTGCATTCCAGCGCAGGATGATTAATCTCTTCTGGGAACACTTCACGAGTACAAGTTTAACCTACCTCGGCCTTGCACACGCATGTACGCACACACACAGCGTCGTGTGCACGAAAAAACATAAGCGCACACACACGTAGAAAGCACATGCGCTCTGCATGCCTGACAAGCAGGACATAAACGCAGGGACAGAGTGCATGTACTCTAGGTGCTTTTGTATGCAATTCATGTACACCACATGCTTACATCCATCCCTTCTTTTACTTTCTGCCTCCCTTGCTCATTCTCTCTTTCCTCTCTCCTCACTGACCTCCGTGGTGCAAAGTCTCACATTCGCCCCTCTCTTACCTCACCCATTCATCACAAACACTCACAGATGCTCACACTCACACACACACACACACACACACACACACAGAGGGAGAGAGAGAGCTTCTGTATAAGGCCATTTGGCTCCAGTACCAGTGAGCATAAGGCTATAGGATTAGTGCTGCTAGGTGCTAAAAGCTTCAATGTCTTAATAACCACAGAAAGGCAGGGGCTTGTATCTGTGTGATACAGCTGTGCGTCTGCGGGTGTGTGTCGAAGTTTGCACATTCAGGTGTTCTGCACAGGTACAAATTGTCTTTGGCAGTCTTGGGCCAGCACATTGAGAGGATAAGTGTAAATACCACAGACTGCATATAAAACGCTATTACTTGAGCACACTTCAACGAATCATTCCACAATAGTATTCATTGAAACACAGAGGGTGGTTGAACACATCTTTATTGTAATGAAGTCATTTATTGTAATGAGCATTTACAGTCAACTGTAGCTGAGATTCCTGGGCTTTTGTCATTATGGTTCCTTGTGTCTGTGTATCTTTCCAAGTCGTTCCTTCTGTTACGGCGTGTTTCTGCCTAACTCCCTCTCTGGTGACCTGCTTTAGCCTGTGAACAAAGAGGCTTCCTTCCTTTCTTTCTTTCTTTCTTTCTTTCTTTCCTTCTTTCTTTCTTTCTTTCTTTCTTTCTTTCTTTCTTTCTTTCCTTCCTTCCTTCATGTAAATGTTATTTTCACTGAATTTTACACTATTATTATACAATTAAAAATGAAAAGAAGAAAAAGCAAGAAAAGACAGAATGAAGAAAGAATAGAAAAGGCATAATCTGTGCAAATGAATGATACAGTAATGAATAGCATAACATTAAACAATGTAACAATATTCTTCAAAAGATGAAGATTATAGGTTAGGTTTGATGCATATATTGCATACTTTCTGCACTCATGTATGTATTTCACATTACAGAGAATCTGTTTAACAGCTGGCGTCGTACATCTGATATTACATTTGGTATCTGCAATCACATTGCCAGCAGCTACAAGTAGATTGTGGCCTATTTCATTAACTAATGGTTATACTCATTAATATTTCTGCAATACAGCATTCATTTAAACATACATTTAATCATCTCTGTTACGATGTCACATGTACGTTGTTAAAACTAAACACACGTTATTCCTTCATTTATATCAGCCCTAGTGGGGATTTTAACCAGTATGAGGTGGATTTGTGATTGGATGGGGCAGCTGGTTTTAATGGGGCCACCATTCAGAGGTTAATAAGAAAGTACAAGTACAAAAATATATGTGACTGATGAACCTGTGCATTTAATCCTGAATTTATGAGAGATTAAAAAACAGTTAAGACGGTAAATGCGCTAGTCTAACACACATATATACAGTTGCTCTAGTTTTGAGACTGTTATTACTTTATCTAGGACCAGGTTAATACATAACAGTTGTGAACTGTTATCACATGTAAGGGCTTGAGAGAGCAAAAGAGTCCTGTATAAAGAGAGAGAATGAGAGAGAAAGTAATGTAATCCTTTGTTAAAGTGCCATCACATCACCCTGCCCCATTCAATCTTCTCACCAGCCCCAGAATAGATGAATAACTAGGATGATTCTAATCTCATATCACACGTGCTCATGCATAGACACACACACAAGCTTACAAAGAGAACGACTGTCTACGCCATTCACACGTGAAGGTGATGTTTACAAAAAGATGAAGAGTAACAACACATATCATTGGTGTGACCGTATGATGTGTGTGTGATAGATTTCTTACATCTGGTCTGGTCATCTGTGCTTAAGGTTAATCCCATAGCTTTTAATTGTGAGCAGGTGTTGCCCTGTGAAAAGCTTTTCTTTTGTTTGCGTAAGTGTCGGGCCCCCGGTGTGATGTGAAGCTGTACTTAATAAGGCCATGTCGCAGCCGTTTGTCTCTGTATATCTACGCAGAGTGTGTGAACAGTCTCACACTTAACGCATTCCACTCTGCACCGTCTTCTTTATCATTCAGCATTTATTTCAGAATAGGCTTGTAAGTGAGAAGAGGAGTGTGATAAGGACCAAGGAAGGTTTTGTGTTTGATTCATACTGTGAAGTTATCTGAGTCTTTATAGTCTGAATTGTTCCCTTTTAAGCTCAATATATTTGATGTTCGCATTGAGGATTTGGGATTTACATTTGCTTGATTAAAGCTTTTTTTTCTCACTGCGATTTTATAACTTGTTTGGCTGTGACAAGAGACACCATGCTGATTTTATTAATTTGTGTTTAAGATGTGTATATTCATCAAAGATTGAATTTGCAGCTTATCTACAGGGACGCCGCTTGGACAGAACGCTAAGTGCTACTACCTATCTCAAATTGATGTAGATCGAATATCCCACAGTTTTTTAATCAGCGTGTAAGATGCAAAAACACTAAGAAAATGTGTATTCCTGCAAAATGTATCACTTAAAATCATCATTCAGTCATTTTTTAAACATATTTAAATGACTAAAAGTGACTGACAGGGCAATCGCTCATAGCAGTTGGAATAATTATGTTGCGAACTTGTTACAGTATCAGTTGATTATGTTATTTGGCTTGAGAGTCACTTATTATTGTTGCCAAGTGAGGTGCTTAATAAATGTTATTAGTCCTGCTGATACCTGCAAGGCAGGAGTTGAAAGCTTTTGTCTTTTTCAAGCAATTAGCAGTTTAAAATTTGGAAACATGAACACTAGGTGTGATGGCTCCAAATTAATCAAAAATAATTTGTAATATGCATGTTTGGTTGCATGAAATCATGACTACCAGTAGAAACTCTGTTATTACAAATGTTTTGTTTTATTTTTTGATGTTTTTCTTTTTTTTTTTTTTTTTTAACATTTTGCTTTGCATGGTTTTCCACTAAACTGGATGGGGGAAGGTTATGATGTTTGTAATTTGGGCTTAAATTTGACCCAGTAGATTATATCCTCTAATGCTAACACCACAATAGAGTGTGCATACTGGCCGAATTAAAAATCAGTACAAGTCCTGTGATTTCTAACATCTTTGAGTGTTTCATAATGGTCAGAGTGAGAAACAGACTGCACTTCTATAGCTGAGACAGAATCCTACACTAATGTCTCCCTCTAAAGACTGTGATTAGACTCTTCACTGGACATTTGTCTCAAACTGAAATCACTTCAAATACCATCTCGTATAAGGTCAGCATAAGATAAGTGGAACGAATTAAATGCAGTTTTGGTTTTTAAAAAGTAGGCCTTTGACTCAGACTACTCAAACGACATCTTACTGCAAACACTTGCATCCTGTGTGCTATTTTCGTGGATTTAGTTTCACGGATTTTCATGGATTTGGATTGTGAAGGCACACCAACATAATCACTTAAACTACTTCCATGTTTATTATGTCTGCCTGTATTTCATTTTTCTCAGCATGGATTTTAGAAGCCAAATAAGAGCTAAACCCAGTAAAATTTGAAGCAGAATGAGACTAGTCATTAAATTAGAGCTGCAGGAACATGCATGGTGAGATCATACAGATCACACACTCTATAAAACACATTAATTATAGTGTATATTCTCTCTCTTTATTACATATCTGGAGTCAGAAACAGTTACTCTTACAAATTACCACCTTTTATCCATATCTGTATCTGTTCACATTTCGCTAAATCCTCTCCTGGGGTGTAGGGTTTCAAACAGATGTTCAGCACTGAATATTTTAACAGAATATCTTATCAGAAATTTAAAAAATAAAATAATAATATTAAAGAAATAAAAAGGACAAAAAAAAAATCACATTTTTATTTAGCATTAGCAGAGGTGAACCTACATTATTGAAATAAGTGCCTTTCTTATCCTTTAACTGTGCACCAGTATCATATAATGTGATTTTTTTTTTTTTAAGTTTTATTTTTATCATAGCCAGTGGTGGAATGTAACGACGGATTTTTACTTCATTACTGTACTTAAGTTTTGGGGGTTTTTTTTGTATTTGTAGTTTACTTATAATGATGTAATGTATAATAATAATGCATACCTTTACTTTTACTTCACTACATTTTGTGGCAGTTATCTGTACTTTCTACTCCTTACATTATATTAACATCTTTTTGTCTAAGTGTTTTTATTTATTTTTTTTTACTTTTCATCTAAATCTTACATGAAAAATCACACACACAATATTGACACCAATCTTTTCAATCCACAT
>JAPSES010000002.1:804042-824940 GCA_029822895.1 Maxillicosta whitleyi
CACACACACACACATACACACACACAAACTTAACCTCACATACACAGAGGAAGAGCTAATGTTTCTCAGACGCAGCTCTTTGGAGGACGATATTATTTGTTCTCTCTCGTCCCCTCTATCTCTATTACTCACACTTTTCTTTTGCAAACACACGCACATGCACACTGCCGTACAATGACATTCTTTGGCGCTGCTTTCTGGATGTTGATGGACAGAGAGGATGCGAGCTGGGAACAGAAACAGAAAAGCCAGAGGGAGGAGGAAGGAGCTAGAGGTGGAAACGGTCAGCCAGCTAGTTGTTCTATTATAAATTATAAAGCTGCTGTTGCATGCTTAGAATCGGCTTGCTGTGAAACAACAGCCAGAAAGCAAAGGATTCTGGGAAAAGGAAGAGCATAAAGGAGGAGAGAAAGGGGGTGAGAGGATAGATAAGAAAACAACAGGGCAATGGGGGAAAGAGATGCTCAGAAATGCTGGAGGATACAAGTGATCTTGAGCAGAGACTGATGATTTTTTATTGGGTTCTTCAGGGGCCTGTGGAAAAGGGGAAGGGTCAGGTTGCCCATGTGTAAACAGCAGATGTGAAAAGCGGCCCGCACGAGGCACCACCCCAGGCTTCAGCGAGCTGCACAGTCAAGGACTCTCTGAGTGTCTCTGCTCCTGAAACCTTGCCCATCTGCTGTTGCTTTAGCCCCATAAGCTAAAGCCTGTAAAGACAGTGACAGTGACAGCTACCTGGAGTCTCCAAGATTCAGGTGCGATTAAACAAGTGTTGTTTCCATTAGGTTTTACACACCAGTCAGCAGTAAGACGAGCAGGCCCAGGCACGCTCCCACTCATTAGTAGTGTGGACTCTGCACTGGCAGGGTCTTAATTGTTTTTCTCTTTAACTGAGCAACTTCATCAATAATCATTAGAAGGTGCTCAAGCAGGTGGGGCTCTTCACCACAACGCCCTCAAGTTCACACACACACACACACACACACACACACACACATGAAAAAAGGAAACCTCACATTTGTCATACAAGGACCTTTTCAGATGTTTTTCACTATCCTATGAAATGAGGCTCATTTTGTTTATTTCATTGCTCAATTCAGAGTGTTTTAAAGACTTTAGATATCAAATAACTGAAATCCTAGTTGCTAAATATGAGTGAATGTAGCTTAATACTCTGCAGCTGTACTGAAAGAGAATGAATCAAATCAGCAAGACTGAAAAGAACAAATTGAATGAGCCAATGCGGAGATTACAGGCGATGAAATGTCTTTACATAAATGAGATATGGATGTTACCACAGAATTTGACCACATTTCTCATCCTACTGCGCTAAAAGAGAAGCTTTGGGTTTGTTACTATTATTGCATAAGCGCTGTAGATGGGAGTCTCTGCATGTCTGGCACATTCTGTTGCTTACTGTCCGTGACATTTCAGCTGTGCATTTGGGAGCATGCTGAGCTCTGTAAAGGTTGTCATAGCAAAGTCTCCTGCAATGTCTCTCTCCCAGTACCTTAGTATTTGTCTTTCTCCCACTTTGCATCTCCTCTGTTTATCTATTTCTCTGTGTTACTCTGTCACTCATTTAGTTTGTAGCTCTTTAACATTAATTTTCGTTTCTCTCTCTCTCTCTGTCTCCTTTGCCTCTGCTTTTCTGCCTCTGTCTACCTCACTCTCATAACATGTGATTATTGAAACACCCACGCTGTTCTTCCCAAGGGCCCATAACGCGTACAGTCATTACATGTGACCTCTCACAGTAAACATGCAGCATTTCTATACTCCCCCTAATGTATGGAAACAAGATTCTATTTTCTCTGATTTTTCTAATTTTTCCTTTCTTTTTTATGTGTTATGTTTTCCCCTGTGACTTCTTTTTTTTGGCCTAAACCCTGTTTTTTTTTTTAATTCTCTGTGGTGTACGGTCCTTTTTATGATCCCTCTTTACTCCAAGCCAAGCTTCTGCCTGTCTGTGTTAGGGTGGATCTAGCATCGCTTTGTTCTCCATGTCGCCCCCCCTTCCTGGTCTGTCATCTGTTGCTGATAGTTGTGCCGTATTAGAGGAAGCAGGCCCTGGGGCAGCCTATTTGTATGGGCCGTGCGCTCTCAGAGCCTGCAGAGCTGACAGAAAAGCTTTACAGCAAAACACATTGTGTGTTCGGTTCCACACTTACACACAAATCATTCTTGTTCATTTACTTTTCCTGTCCCGGGGAGATGTCGCTGTGCTGGGGGAAAGTCTTCCTGCCTTAACATGGCAAAGACTGTTTGAGCGTGTGTGCTGTGTGTTTGTGTACTATAGCCAGAAAGTGAGCATGTTAAGAATAGCTGTAGGGAATTAATCCTTTTGGTCCCTGTAGGCAGACAAAGAGGACAGTAGAGCTGATTCAGTAAGTAAACTGATTCAGGACTTTAGTTTTATATATGAAAATTAGAGAACTGCAACTAAACAGCCAAGTTAGCAAATAAAACAACATGCAAAAACAAATCATTAGGCATCTATTTATACACAGTGATAATTTGTACTACATTTAAATGAACAACATAAATATAGCAGCAGGGTGAAATATCTTGGGAGCTGAAGTTGAAGAGTCATTGACATCTTTAATTATTAGATTTCTCTGGAATTGTGCATAATTACTGTAGAACATGAGCGTGTGGAAGTAAATCTCATGTCATCTTGTCACCTTTTAATGAAAAATAAACTTTTCAGAGAACGCCTTGGTTTGTATAATTGTGGAAAAAGACAAAGGAAGTGGCATTTTCAACTCTTCCCAACCCCCATTCCCCCTAATCATGCTTTCACTGCCTCTTTGACATTTGTTGCATGGTGTGTGAGTGACAGTGGAGAGATGTGGATCTAGAGTAAGTAATTAAATCAAGGTCTGCTGCTGTTAAACATGGGGCGGCCGCGGGTGACAATGCTTATTGACAAAAATCTACGCAAATGTCAACTGCCCCTTTCCTTCCCAATTTTATGTAATTTCCCAATGTTGTCAAGTTAAATGGCTTATTTTAGGGCTGCAACATCAGAGGGAAAGACAGACAGGCCTTTTAGCAGACAGCTAAAGTAAGAAGCGAGCACACCTTGCCTCTATCATCAAGATCTGATGTCTCTCTACTGTCTGCCATCACTCCTTCCCGGTGGCAATCTCTGTTCTCTCCTTCTATCTCTTTTGGTGCCCATCTGTTCTATACAGTTAGTGGGCTATTGTCTATTAGAGAGAAGGAAAATAGAGAAGGGGACACATCCACAGGAGGTTTGCAAGGCCTGAAGACAGACTCCAGAAAAAATGGTAGAGTGCTTTTTCTTGTCTCATCTTGATTAAAGATTTGCATGGCCAAAGCTTAGCAGAGGTGTGTTTAACTAAGCATTAATCAAAGACTGGGATCATCTGCGATGACACATGACAAAAGAGGGTGAAGTAAGGAAATGTCTTGTGAAGATCAAAATGGAATTCTATGCCGATACTTATGCTGCTCCAAAGGTTGCTATGAGGGATTTTTAAAGATACACGTGGGGTTGTGTTTGCTTAACATCCCCTGAAACACACACGCATGTCGGTATGTATCCTTGCAGGCACTTAAGCAAGCATACACGGCACATTACCATATACAGGTACCACATGCACATCCCATAACCACATTAACACATGTATGTATGCACAAAAACGCTAATTAGAGCTGGGCTATGCAGGGTAAAATTAACATTTAATTTGCTATAAAATCTGCTTTCTACACCATTCATAGTGAATAGTACCTCAGTGGCACCAGGGTTAAAAGTGTTTTTATCCATCTAACTCTCTGAGCCATCATGACTAAATGAAGAGAGAAAAGCACAGAGGGGAAGAGGAGCTGGCGAGAAGAAAATAGAGAAAAGAGCACTTATTGGTGTGATCCTTATGAGTTGGTTTTAATTAGCATAATGAAGAAAGAAAGGATTCAAAGTGAACAGAGTACATATGTTACTGCCAGTTGCCATGGAAATGAAAAATGAGTTGAACAGATATCAGTTGAAGGTGGGTCATTGGTTGTCATTTAGCTTAGAAAAAGGTTGGAAAAAAAAAACATAGTTATGCTTTTAAAATCTTAACATGTTTTCAAATGATAATTTTGATTGGAGGTCCATGAGATGAAATAAAACACTGTCACTGTGTGAAGTGAAGATGTGTGGGTTTTTTTCCTGTAAAAATTTGAGAAGTTCATGTTTTTTTTCCACATCTCCTTTTTGAAGGAGAATATTCTCCTTTAAAATGTTGTATTTTGAAGTTACTGTTTACTGCCAGTTACAACTCTTTAGTAACACTCAGTTATAATTATCTAAGACACAGTAATTAATCATCATTTAATACTGCAATTATGAGTGACATTGGAAATGGTAGAATTGTAAATGTAACATGGTGGTTTAAATACAGAAATACATCAGCTGTTTGGTGTCTCTGTGCCAATCACAATTCACCCCTTTACCCTCCGCCTTACCCCTACCCCTTGACCCTTGCACTTGGCACTACCCCTTGAAACAGAGTTGGGATTAGAATAGAATAGAATAGAATAGAAGAGAAGAGAAGAGAAGAGAAAAGAAATAGAAACCCTTTATTGTCATACAGTACAATGAGATTTGAAGCCCCCCTTCAAAGTGCACAGTGCTTAATAAAAAAACTATAAAACTACTATGCATACATACATACATACATACATACAATATACGGGGTAGAGGTAGTGGTGGAGATGGTCCAAAAGCCTATATGTGTCCTACATTACTTTTCAGAATTGAGAAGACAGTGTACACTAACAATTGTGGATTGGGAGTGAGACAAAGGACAGATTGTGGGCTGATACTTTTATAATAAAAAAAAAAAAAAAAACCAACAACAACATTGTGATATATCTGTAGGTCAAATCATCCAACCCTTAGTTTCTGATAAAAAAAAAAAAAAAAGGAAAAGATGGCTTACAGAATTTGGAGCTATTATGCTATTTTTTAAGTCCAAGGTTTCTGCTGTGACTCTGGCTCTAGCCGTAAAAATAATTAGTTCATATTTCTAATGTAACTTTGGTATTGAATCAAATTAATGTCACTGTATGGGTATTTGCAAAGTTATCATCTCCATGAGAGAGACTGTATAAAAATGCACCAAACTACAGTCTACAAGAATCTTTTAATTCACAGTTATTTGCTCCCTGGTTTTTGCATGTTGTTGTGTATGCCGTTTAGTATCAAGACAGGCACAAATTTGATTGGGGGGGGGGGGGGCTTGTCCTTTCTTGCACTAAAAGCCAGAGTACAAAAGAAAATAATTTAACAATAAAAAAAGACTAAACTAAAGCTGTTTTTTTTTTTTTTTACAAAGAAGCATGGCGTTATAATAGAGCCTGTCCTTGGAAGAAAGAGGCAATGTGTGTGGTAGATTCTCTTTCCAGCACCTGTACGTTGCTTGAAGTGAGTGGGATGAATAAGAAACACAAAGAGTGAAAGTTATCTCATCACCATTCTCTCACAGTTTATAAACTCCTTGTAAACTGAAGGCTCAGCACAGATGCAGTTGTTAAATGATGTGTTTTCTGTCCTGTCCGCCCTTCTTACTTTATCTCGTACTCCCCCCCCGCTACCGTTTATCATCTCCATTACCAAAAATATGAATGAGTTATGAGGGGAAGGAAGGTGTATCAAAAGCCACTTTTACACAGAGATCCCAAAAAAGTTGAGATGTTGATCCCATATTTTTTCCACCGTTGACTGATTTCCACAGCCAAGGCAAAGGAGTGACAGAAATGAGACTTTTACACAGCGGACCTGTGTTCCGGAATCAAAGGGGCGGTAACGCAGCACAGCATATAATGTGATGCATAACTTGTGTGTTGGAAATATCCCAAACATAGCGGTGTTCCTAACCTCTACAACAGCGGTGTCAAATTCATCTTAGTTCAAGGGTCAGCCTAATATACATAAAGTGGGCTGGAACAGAAAAATAATAGAATATGAACGCGTAAATACTGTCAACTCCAAAGCTTTCTCTATGTTTTTCAGTGAAAAAAGTCAAATTCTAGAATGAAAACGATTACGTCTATGAACTGTCCTTAAACACAATGTGAACAAATGTGAACGACGTGAAAACTCATTTAAAAGTAAGTGCACTTTTAACAATATAATGCATAGTTTATTATTTATACATGTGCATTACAATGTACAGATCACTTACAGTGGATCTAAAAATACACAAAACATTTAATAAAAGGCAGAATATTATATATAATATATTTTAAATTAGATGTACTTCTCTTCAGACATTTCAGGTTGTTCATATTGGTTCAGGTTATTAACATTTCTTTTAATAAAACGCTGGTCTGTAAATGTCAACATTTGTGTAATTTAACTTTTCAAAACTAAAACAAACAGAAAAATTTGCAGTTTTAATTATTTCCAGGTTATTGTGATAGTAATTTACTGATCTGACCCCTTTTGGTTTGAATTAACCTAAAATATTTTAACATTCTTGATCGATAACTTCAGTGTAATTTTTGCATTTCACAAATTCATCCCAGGGCCCACATTGGACCCTTTGGTGGGCTGGTTTTGCCACCTGGGCCTCATGTTTGACACTTTGACCGTTCCAAAACTGTTAGCATGAATAGAGTCCTCTGCCCAAAGTGACAACAGCTCACAGATCTCAGTGTCTCCGCAGTGCAGCATCATTCTGGTGGCATTGATATGTTTGTTTACTGTACATGACCCACACTTATTTTTAAATCCCCCGGCATGTGGGGTCACTCATCTAATATGTCATCAAAACATCACGTGATCATCATTATCATGATTCCACCTCTGTTACTAACTCCAGAGGTGTTACAAATGATTAACAGACGTCATTCTGGAGTAAAGGCAAAATATCCCAGGAACAGAAGTGCTGAGTAAAAGGGGCTATGGAAATGATGGAAAAGAGGGGGGTAAAGGGGGAGAAAGTCCAGGATTATAGTGGGACCGACCAGATGCCTCCATTGATTGACTAATGAGATAATCGCCTTGATCTGTGTGTGCATGTGTGTGGATCTGCATTAACATATCCACATCAGAAGGCATTTATATGACTTTCTTTGTTAGGTGCAACATGTTTGCAGGGATGAACATGAACCTTTAGCGACTTCTAATGTTCTGAACTCACAGCCATACAAGTACACAGACACACTCACTGCTGCGGCCACTCATTTGCATGACAAAGGCTTGGTTAATTATTTAAGAAGCCTTATTTGATCAATACAGGAGAGCTGTATCCGACTGCAGGGACAATCTGAGCCACTGGATTCTATAGGCCTTCATTATTCATGAGAACCACAGAGAGGGACCAGGCAAGAGGGAGGAAGAGAGAAAAGAGGGAGCAAGAGATAGGGAGCAACAACAAAGGCAGCAGGGTCTTGTTTCATGTGTATTAAAAGTTTTCCTTTTTCGGTGCTGATGAATATTTTACAGGGTTTGAAATTTAGATGGGACCTCTCTAACTGTAGAGGTGAGAGTGGAGGGGAAGGGTTAGGTGGCGACACAGCTGCTGTGGCAATTGTGGTTTGTCTCGGGGTGAGGAGGTCACTGCCTGAAAGCCCCACCAACCAAACAGTCTGTGTTTGATTTGAGCTTTAGTCTTAACTGAAGAACGACCTAACCTTACTCTGGTAGTTATCTGTTCTATCCTTATATAGTTGTCACTTCTCAACTTGGGATGATGTAACATTATGACGAGTGACGTCACACACACATGATTTATTTTTTTTCATCTGCCTCGAACTGGAGGGCAAACAGACTCTGATCTTCCAGCAACCCGCATTGGTTTTAGCTGTGAAGTTATCAAAACATACACAAAATTTAAATACAGTCCTGAACAAACTAACAAAGAAGCAGCTTTTTCAGATAAATCGGAGCGGTTATAGCTCGATATAATCTCGAATCCATCTCGAATCCCTGCTATCCTATAGCAACATATAAAATACTGTTCACTTTGAATGGGATTATGCCAGCTCCACAGGGAACACACATCATTTCAGATGCCTAAAAGTTGATTATGGACACAAGGAAACTTCAGAAGAACTTTTTAGAGACAGCAGAGAAACAGGAGGTGAGGGAGACGGACACAGGGAAATGAAAGAACACGAGTCTGGAACGGAGATGAGGGAGACAGCGCGGAGTGTGTGGAGGCAGATGGGAGGAAGATATAAGACACATTTGTAGTGGACATTCAAGGAGAAGACAGACAGCTAGATGTGGGACAAGACAAAGGATGTCTAGTCCTCATTTTTTAGACACGTGAGTTCAGATTATGTTTGTGGATCAGCTATTTGAAACAGGTCTGAAAGCTTTTCGTTAAATACAGCTAACTTTGTATTGTACCTTTCATGGTAATTAGCAGAGAGGTGATCTAAACTAGTCATACTTTTTATTTTGAGCAGATGTTTCCAAAACGATGACGACAGCAGTTGCTTAGCATTGTTAGCAGAGCAGTATTTTTACCCTCCAGCGTACTAACTGTGCATGTGTGGAGTTATCAGATATAAACAATAACATTCAACATGTCTATAGAGCATAAGACTTGTCATTAGCATGCATGGTTACACCAACTTGCACGCATTCATGCATTATATGTTTGTGTGTGGTGCTTGTTTGCATGAGAGTGTTTGGGATTAGTCACAGGTACATGTCTGCACTCCAGCACAGCTAGGGGTCCTTTTCTAAAAATAGCTCTAATCCCATTGGAGTTTGTGTTCGGTCTTGCATCCTCTCCCATCCTCTCTCCCCTCTGGCCACGCTTGGAGGTGGAAGGTTGCTGGGTGGAGGCTGTGAACACTTCACAGAACTGTTTCACCTGCATGTAAAACAACACAAGGAGATCATTAGACACATTATATTTTGTTGTTGAACTTTCACTTAAGTGAAAACACACACACATGCGCACAAAGGGAAAAACACCCATATACAATAATATGCACATTCAAACTATCCAAAATACTGAGGTAAACATCATCCTGCTACAAAAACATGTAATTGTTCCCTGGTTGAAAATCCATCCACTTTTATGGACTTATTCTCCACTGCACCACGCAGCTCATTTGGATCTTGCTTCATCAGGGAATTTTTTATGCAGCCCTGATGCAGCTCAGCCTTTTGAAGAGTAGGCGAGTTATGTCTCTGTATAGTGTAAAGAAAGCAGAAGCAGAACAGTAAAGCCAGGGGCCCATAAGCAAACTTCAGCTGGAAACTACTGAAGATGTAAGTGAAACTATAAGTAGTCCAGGTTTTATTCTCTATTTTTTGAACCACACATACATTTTTCCTCTTTCTTTTTTCTTTCTTTTTTTGTTGGAGGCAGCAAGATTCATATCACTGAAGCAGGGTTTTGCAGTTATTAGCAAAAATTGCATAAACACGTTGATGGAAAACTTTTTAGCGAAGGTCAGTGCCAGGTAAGAGTCCTTCTGCGGGTCATTTTCAGACTGCAGCACCAGATGGTGGTCGTTTGGTGTGATGCAATTGTGGGATCAGGGAAGATGCTAAGGCATACCTGTGAGGTTTTTGAAAGGGGCTTATTTTTGGCCAGACCCATCTTTTACTCACCTTTATGACTTGTGCATCAATGGGGAATATAACTATGTCCCTGTCAGATCTCTGTGTGTGTGGGTGTGTGCTTACATGCACATTTGACCAAACATTCATAATTGGGCCCAGTAGCTCTTTAGAGATTGACTAGCCCCTGTCGTCATGCCAACCGACCACTTTCCTTTTGTGCTGTTCCCATTTTGTGTAGAGATGGCAACCACATGGAGATGCCTCACACAACACAGCAAAATGCACCAATCATTAGAATCCTTCCTTACCTTGTCTCCTCAGTGGGCCGATTCCTTTGTGTCCTTTGGTAAACATAGTTTCTTAAGATGGTTTGGCTCTTCCCTAGTTCAGGTTACTATGTTCTAGTAGGTGTGTCACGTCCATGTGCTGCATTTCACGGGTGTGTGTGGTGCCTTTTGAGTGTGTGCAAGTTACAAGTATGTCAGTGTGCTAGTCTCATTAAGGGATTACTCCTACTCCCGGACATCTCTTTGAGCATCTGACTGGACTGAGATGAGCTGATCCGTCCAATCACAACACCTGCTGCGATGTCGTCTGTAGAGCAGGAATCACTGCAGATCAGTAAGAAAACAAAACCCCCAAAAAAATCCAGAGAAAAAAGAAGAGGAGGAGATGAGAAGAAAGAAAAGAACCATCCAAGACAGTGTTAAAGCCTGGGTTGGTTTCTGAATTATATATAAAAACTATTAGATTTAAAGGGAATGACAGTGGGAAGACGAGGATGAGTAGAACAGTCACACTCGATGCGTCAAAGATATTTTTTCTGTCTCTTGAAACCAGCTGTCAGACAGTCCGCCTCGAGTCAGACCCACTCTGTTCTTGAAAAACTTTTACTCATTTCCTCCGGCTCGTCTACCTCTCTCCCTGATACTCCTTTGCCAATTAAGCCAAATGCAGACCACCAAAGAAGTATCCGGTCAAAGTACTATGTTTAAAGTATTCACAAATAAACAAGCTCTTTAATTGCACTGTATATAGCATATGATCACTTAATTGGATTAGACTGTTTTTATCGCACCAGTCTATCACACTAAGTAGACGATAAGATTAATGTCTTAATTAGCACCATCACTTGCATATCAGATGATGACTCCCTTGTAATTTAAAAAAAAATCTTAAATCAAAATAATACTTTAAAAAATCAGATAATTAAATTGATGCAAAGAGGTTATTATTCACTTTTTAATTAAGTTTTTTTTTTATACATATGAAATTAATGCATCTATGCTTTCTGATGCAATCAACCATAACTCGAAGCTACTGCATTGAATTTCATCCAATGAACAGATTTTCTGTGGGCTAAGGCGGAACAACTACCACCCCATCAAAATCCCAGCTCAGTTTGTGTGTGATCAGGTTACCTCAGCTCAAGTGTTGCGTTTGGAGTGTGGCTTAATCAGACATATTAATGGATTAACAGTCAGGATGTAAATGTTGCCCCAGTGGCTCGGTCTCTCTCGTGCTGCCATAATTGTTAACTATGAAGTTCTCATCAAAACTAATAGCCAGTCTGATGCCATTACCCAGCGCTTCTGTTGCCATTAGCAACCAATAGAGTCCTGTTCTGTTTTAGCATCTGTCACCGTATTTGAAAGTGAGCAAGAGAGGAGACAGACACAGACTCAGCAAAAGAGCAACAAACATTAAAAAGAGGGATCCAAAACAGATAGAGTTGATTCTGATCATTCATTGAGAACAAAAGGACGCAGACTGGATCTTGACAGATGTAGGTGTCATCTGGTTTATGGTTTGAATACCTATACCTGTGTTTCCCTGTTTCTTCAAATGTGTGTAAGCCTAACAGCGGCTGCGGGGGCTGAGACACACAGTGGAGCTGCAGCAGACATGAGCAGCCCTGAGGAAAGCCTCATCCTTCTCTGCCTACAGTTTTAACACTACACCATATGTGTCAGCCTCTACTATGCATTTTACCTGTAGTTGTTTGCTCATTTTTGTGAGCACGCAGTTTTTTTCAGAAGGTGAAGTAAAGGAGAGGAGGCTCTCGATGTAACTCATCGCTAAGCTCACCGCTACTGTCTCCTGCCTTGTCTGCTCAAAGAGCTCCTGCACCCCGCTGGGAAAGATGAGAGGCTTGATTACAGTCAAATTAGCAAATGAGCAGGTTATTTACAGAACCAAATTCCTGTATAAGAACTGTCACTTCTCTGGGAGATGCTCATGCTCAAAGAGCCTAAAGAAACAGGGAGAAAGGGGTTGGAAGAGGAGGAAAAGCAGAGGACGGGTGCCTTTTTCCTCTATCTTTTTTAAGAAAACTCCCTGGTTTGTGCCCTTCTTAGCTCTGAAACTCAGTGTTTGAGGTTAAGGGGAAATGGTTGCATCAATGAGCTATTATTTTTTTTTTTTTCAGAGGATACTTTTTCCCCTGCATTTTCCTTTCTCTCTCTCCTTCCCCCACTCAGGAGACTGCATCAAACCCCTCACTCCAGCTTTCTACCCACTTTCCCGCTCACTGGCTTTCATCCTTCACTTCACAGGAGCCTTTGGGAGGCTTCAGATTTTTTATTTGCTACAACTACGTAGAAAAGGAATTTCTAAGACGTCGGCTAAAGTTTGCAAGGACGTTCCATTTCACACACATAAAAAATGTCGAGTGAACTACCAAAGAAAAGGCAGCAGTAATTAGCCAGGAAAGGTAGAATTTCCATCTGACCTTGGTTTGTGTAGGCCACTGTGGTTTTTTTTTTATTTTTAGTTTTTTTTTTTTTTTTTTCCAACGACACAAGCCAGCAATAAGTGTTTAGAAGTTACCTGATGCAACCCAGTGAACACTGTGCTTTGCATCGACCAGTGGCTTATGTGTAGTTTTATGACTGCAGAGATAGTGTGTGTGTGAGAGAGAGCGAGAGAGATGGATGGATTTTGTGGGCAGATGTGTATGAAGTCTGGAGCAAATGGAGTGAGAAGCTGAGCAGCTGGCAGAGGACAAGGAGCAGGGTTGTGAAGAGGATGGAAGATTCACGCACATACACTCACATGCGCGGGCACACACAAGTGCTGATGATTCAGGCTGGTGGTACACACATGAAATGACATGACTCACACCAGTTTACTTACCAGACGCTGTCATTTGTGTGTCATCTCTGAGACAACCTACTGCAACACCGCTAACTTAATTTTTCCTACGTTGTCACGCTAGTGTCATCGTCTGTCATCAGTTCAGTAAATTAGACTTTCACTCCAGCAGTGTTTCTGGGGAATTCGGTGCGGATGTAGTCATATCGCTTAATGGAACTGAATTTGTGAAAGTTGGCAGTTGGCTCTTTTATAGTAGGCTCTGTTGTAGCCAGAGGGATACACGTATTGTGTAGATACACATAGACAAGACAAACTTGGAGACAGCTGTTTAGTAACCGAGAGAAGTAGCAGTGCATCTATATTTTATCTGCTTTTGCATTTTAGTATAACATAGAAAAAGGCAGCATAGTGGTGAAAGAAGCTGGACATGCTCTTTCTGTATCTTTCTTTACAGTGCACGTTGTTCCTTTTAAATTAAAGCATCAGCGGCACCCGCCTTCTTCTTCTGCTCCCTCTTTCTTCATTTCCCTACATCCATAGTTCTCTCCTCCTCTCCATTTTCCTCCTCCCACTTACACAACTCTATTGGATTTTTAGTCCATTTCAAATGAATAGAGCTGCGGTACTCATGTCGAAACGAGCCCAGACGATTGCCTAAATGTAACTATGCACAGTTATCGGGACTGCAGCGCAGGCCATTTGCGGGAAGCCTAAACATTATAAACAAATAAAGCAGCCGTATTGCCTTCAGGCCCTTGGTTAGGAATGCACTGCAGTGTCTGGTGAATGGGCAGCCAGCGTGAAATCCAATATTGTGTGTGTATGTGGAGTAGAGAGGAGAACACTCCACTCTAATCTTCATCAATATAGCTTTATACAAGACTAGTACGGCTGCTGCCACCAAAATACAACCACTATTGTTTTGACCATTCCATGCCACATCTGATACTACTAGTACTACTGCTGCTGGCGCTGTTGTTGTCTTGTTTTCAAAGAACAAAAACTGTTGTGCAAATGTTGTTTGGTTGCAGGAGTTCACTACAGAGCTGGAATCAGTTTCTTTCACTAATCAGAGCCAGGATTTCACATGGTTCGTAATTTGGCTTTGGACCACAGGTGGTTTTTGAAAATGTGTTTTGATCACAGGTGAATCTTCCCCCACATACTGTGAATTGCAAACATTTTGTGCACTCTTTCTGGCTCATATTTTATAGCACAGGTTTGACCTTGTATAAAAGGCAGATAAAAAAAAAAGGCTTTTCTAAAGTGTCCATGTAGGTGTGAGATGAAAATGGCTACTTTTGTCACCACATCTATAATATATAATGTTTATAGAAATCAGCATAACCACTGTCAAGTCAGCCATTTATTGCAGTTTCTTTGGGGAAAAAAGAAGCTATTATTAACAGTATGGCTCTGATAATGTGATGATGAACACAGCAGCTAAGCCTCCCTCGAAAAACCAAAAATAGCAAATCGCCAGAATTTGTCAAGGCATAGGAAGCCATGTTCTCGCTTCCCACCAAACTCTGTCAACGACTATGTTTATGTCTTATCAAATCTTAATGGGTTTGTATAGTACAGGTGTTGTGAGGGAGAAATCATAGGAAGAATTGGTGTTGCAAGACATGCACAACCAGAAAACTGCTGTCTTGTCTCTAATTTCCTGAACATCCCTGGTTTCCATGGAAACCTATCATCACAAAACCGTTATAATGACATTGACCTAGAGCAAGGGCCAAGACTAAGTGTGATGGCTGCTTGTTGCAGGATGTTATTTGTTGACCTCCATAGCATTCTAAAGGATATGTGCTTCACGAGGCTGCAAACAAGCTTTGTAGTATCTATGTACTCCCCTTGAGCGCCATGGAGTGATATTGTCTGTGTGTCTATATGAGTGCATGTGGTTACATAGTTGTGTGAGTGTGCACACTCATCTCAGGGACAAGGTTAGAGGTAACATTTGCCTCTCATGATGGATGACCTTGGGGGAGTCTGTCCCATCAGCTGCTTTTTGTGCTGCTCAGATCACCAGATATCAACCCTAGCTACAGTCCCACTGCTACCACCAATCCTGCCCCTAAAATAGCCACACATTAATCCCTGCAACCTCTCTCAAACAGTATCCACCTTGACATGTCATTTATTCTTATTTTCAATTTTGCAAAGTTATTTTTCATAATAAGAGTGAAATAAATCTGCATGAGGGATGTGACAGGTCATTTGTTCTTGTCAAGTCAAACAGGGATGTTGTTTGCTGTATCAACACTTGTTACATCCCAAATTATGTAATACACCTAAATATAGATGGGTGACAAATGAAAGGTAAAACTTGATGATGTGGTCTCTGTCAGGGTGGGAGTACTCTCACCCATAGGGCACACATGTTCACAGACTGGTTTGAAAATGAAAATTGTATGGATCGTGTGCATCGCAGTTGCCAGATTTCAGCACCTGTAGGTGGGTTTAGACTGAAGTATTACACCACATACTCGACCACTGTTATCAGAATACCAGATATATCTCTCTAGAGACATTATTGAGCCCTAATTTAGGATGAGAGGATGTTAATTTTTTAGGAATTTGTGTGTTTTATATTGTAATGTTAGTCATAAAATGTTGTCACTGTGACCCTAATGTAGCCTAAAACCCTTTGTAAATTGCAACTACTGATAGTGATGCATGTTATAATCTAACCCAGTGTGGTGTGCCTTTAATTTAACTCCAACTGATGCATTAATCCATTTGTCCCTATTGAGTAGCCATTATGGATATCACTGGTTTATAAAGTATTTTTATGGGATCATTTAGAATTTTAGTCCAGCCCTAGTGCAAAGTAGCCCTGCAAAAGCCTAGCTGTCTTCCTCTCGTCTTTCCCTTTTACCCCTCATTTCATTTCTTCTGTATGCCTTCCCAGCCACATCCTCTGTAATGAAGCTAAATCTAGCATGCTAAATGTGACCAGTCAGCTATGTCATTGGTGTTAGAGTGGCCATAGCTGTCTTGTATTGGCCCTGAAGGCACAAACACCACTTCACAATGATGGGTTAGCGGTAGAGGCATTTGCAATATAGCAGGCATGCCCAGAAAATGTAAGCCCAGGCATGCACTTATCTGGGATAGCTCTCAAATACTGGTCTGATGCGTTCATCCAGAGACAGAGGCATGGATGTGTGGGCAGTAAAGAACAGATAAAGTAACAGAGTCAAAATTTGTATGTGAAAGTGCAACTGTAGATACAGTTCAGACCGGTACTGTATCAAGGATCGAGAGTAGAGAGACGTGCTCTGCAGGATACCAGCCTGTCAATTGCACTGCTCTCAGCTTCAAAGTTCTCAGCTTCAGGATTTTGTATAGAAACTAATGGCTTTGGAGAGTGAGTGCACACAGTACCACAAGTGGAAAAGCACCATAATATAGGACCCTACATGACAATCCAAAAAGCACACACACTGATAGCTTCACACACACATACACAAAGTGTGTCAATTCCCCTCCTGAAGTCCAATATATCCCTCACAAACCCATTAAAGGTGCTTCATACAACAGCCTCTCACAGAATACTGAGAGAGGAAAGTGAGAGAGGCACAGACAGAGAAACAGAGTAGGAGAGCCATGCATTTGTTTGCTACAGCAGTTAACATTTTTAGCTTTATACCCAGATGCATTTTAATGTGATTTTAAATAATAAAACACTAACAGTAGGCTGTCAAGTTGTTTGAAAATGTACAAATGTTGAGAATGGCTAGAATTATGTAAAGAGCAGCACAATGTTCTCTGCACAGGATTGCAGAATAGAAATGTTCCATCACTACTACACTAAGCTTCAATGAATAAAAATGAACTGCTTTGCTATCAGCAGCCACTTCACATGTTGGTAAATGATTCCACCTGAAGTTAAGTTAAGTAAACACCAAAATATGTTACCTATTGTTGTAATAGGTCAAAGGGCATGTAACATTGTATTCGAATTTTGGTTATGAAATTGTGGATTTCCTGGCTTTTCCTCTTGTCCTAGCAGCAGGCCAAGATTTTACTTTGACAAACAGTGGCTTGACATCTCTTTATTATATTAGCATTAAATTTGGCAGGGACATTTATGCGTTCCAAAGGGCATATTGTATCCTGATGACTTTAGTACAGCAGTTGTTTAAATCTAAAACTGCCAGCAAGTTTATACGCACCGGTTTTGGAAGGAGTCGAAAAATGTGTCACATAGAATTCTTGCAAAACTCGGCAGTGCTCAGAGCTCATTTTGTAAGAATACTGATGTGTTACTTTAAGATGGTGAACCTTTAAATATCAACATCTTCCAAGTATGTTAGCTTATTGACTGTAACATTTAGCTCAAAGCACCAGAGTTTGGATAAAGCCTGAGAGAACAGCTGGCTTGGATTCAGACTTTTTAAAATCCCGTCTTGGTTTTAATTAATTTTGTCTCATAAATGTCTCTCCCCCCCTCTCAATCTAATTATTTTTAGTTATTAAAGTTGCAAAAAAAACCTTCTTCATACATCATTTTAAAAAATCACACTAAATAAATCCATGACGACCTAACTGGCGGAAATATTTGTTTTTATTTTGTTTATGTGCATGAATATTTTGTACAGTTTTCAATTCACTGTGGCTTTTCTTTATGTCTGTCCTTTTAATAAGTGCTTTTTGGATGTTTGGTTTGTCAGCCTGCCAAAACTAAATGCCCCACAGACATCCCAGCTCTTTTCTGTGCTACTATGGTATTTAAATATGTGGGCTCAAGTTTTCATTGCACACACTTGATTATTTTTATATTTTGTCCTGACATAGTTATGGCTAAATTCAATGTTAAAGTTAACTTTTGTATTATACATGATTTGTTATTAATTTAACTACTTTGTTATAAATCTGCTTATTTCAACCCTCTCTGCCTTAATTGCTGCATAAAACATCATCACAACCAATTTCCCCCTTATCTAAAGATGGTTATGCAACAGGAAAATATGAGAATCTACCCACAGTGCTGTAGTTTTTCTTAACTGAAGGAATGAATCCACATTTTTGACCTACATCTCTCTGCTCGGATTGAAGTAAGATATCTGGATATGGGAGATACGCTGGTCTCCTCCCTATTCGCACCCTATTTGACATTTCAGCCCGAGGAAATGACTCTTCTCTGGCATTTATTCACTGCTCCAGGGTTGCACAGCCCTATAGCTGCTGTCATTTACA
The DNA here is from genome assembly GCA_029822895.1 of Maxillicosta whitleyi. Classification (NCBI taxonomy): domain Eukaryota; kingdom Metazoa; phylum Chordata; class Actinopteri; order Perciformes; family Neosebastidae; genus Maxillicosta; species Maxillicosta whitleyi. Next base: position 821,891 of record JAPSES010000002.1, read on the forward strand.
CTTCTTAATGTGTGTGTTAGTGCTACACTTTTCTGTTTATTTAAACATTAGCTGAATTCCTTGTTAAGAGACAGAACTGCAGTAAAAATGGCTACACTGTCCCTCAGCATTTCACCTCTGCACACTCCAAGCGCATGCATGGACACACACAAACGATGCATGTTGTACAGTAAAAGTCAGCCAAAGCCCTCAGTGTGTCACCTCTGTCATAGTGTTAATTAGACAGTGTCACCGTCTGTCCCTAGTGACATTTATTGCACATTTGAATATTTTACCCAGACAGATGGTAAGAATGTCAAGGCGTGACACTGAGTTATTAAGCTCTAGCCCTCTCCCTCAGCGACAGAATGCAGGGCTTGTCAGCACTCGATTGTTTTAATAACTCACTGGCAGTACCACAGCAAAGTTTGCCCTGACTCTCTGTGCTGGAGCTGGTTCCTAGGGCATAGGTGAAAGAGCCACACACACTCACATGCACTCATGCACACACGTACAGCAGCATGGGTGCCAGTTCTGCTGAATGAAGATGAGCAGGAATTCCCCCACTGAATAAAAGAACAGGACACCTATGCTGACATTATCCATCTGCAGACTGCCATGCTTTTCTATATCACACATGACCTTCACCTGCACTAACACTCAGCAGAGCATGGGTGCATTCTATAACCTTAAAATATGATACTGCAGTGTCAAAATATGGCCAAACTGACTTAGCACCTTTTCACGTATAGTGGATAGCTTGCACATATTATTGCCAACAACAACATTATAAATAGTCACAGCTCAAATTGCTTCGCTTGTCATCAAACCTTGGCACATTTTCAACAGTATTGTGACACATTACAACATTTTGAAATTAATTTACTGTGAGAAATGCTACTAAGAAGAATGGTTTTAATTAGGGATGCACTGATACCACTTTTTTTCCCAGACCTAGTACAAGTATGAATACTTCCATTTTGAGTACTTGCCAAAACCGAGTACCAATACGAGTACTTAATAATCCCGTTACAGTTCTTAATTCCTTTTGAAAATGTGCTTTATTGTCATTGTCATTGTTATGAAAGTGTTGCTACCGACATTTATGTGTTAGAATGAGCGTTTGTCAATCAGTCCACCAGGGGTTGACACTCTTAATTAATTGGACAAATACCACAAAGTTTTATGAGAAGAAGAAGAAAATCAGTAATAACAAGACTGGAGATGACAGAGGTAACACTAATGTGGATACTAATGTTGCAGTGTTTCCACTGTTAAGTGAACCTTCGGGAGGTAGGGAAAAGAGAAATGAGTGGTAAGTTTCATTTTTATTTCTGTGGTCATGGGTCCACACCTCCTTACCACCATAGTATTATAAGTAGGACATAAAACAGCCCAGCCCTGGGTAATTGTCATAAATATGTCAGTAGTTTTTCACTAACTCACACAGTCGCTCTTTGAATACATCCTCTATCTCCACCGTTCCTAAAGGTATTCTCTGTCTGGGTACACATCCACAAGCACCTGGAAAACAGACAGAACTGCATACACACAGGACACACAGAACGCTCTGTCCATATTCATCTGTGTCTTTAACGTTACTTCCAGTCTCCATTACTTTTATCACCATCATTTATTTTGAAAAATCTCCACACTGCTGACATTACTTCTTGCCGAGTACCTGCTGCAGTGAACTGTGAATGTCACGCTGCTGAAAGTGGTATTGGTGTGTACTCATGCTCAGTATCGGACCGATACCAATACCAATACCCGTATTGGTACATCCTTAGTTTTAATATGTATCATGATAAATCTGTGTTACCAATATTCAGAAATAGCACAACTGTATAATCTGTAATAACTATCCTTTAAAAAGAAAAATGTTTGCTGTTCTGATTAATAAATGTAAAGGAAACTAATGTGAATATGAGAGAAGAAGAGCGCTTGGCATACCTGGAGTGGCAAGGGCAAAGAAACTCGCTTAAGTAAAATGACGGCTGGCAGGAGTAAGGTTTGGTCCTTATCAACGAATAATCAAACAATGGCGGATTGTGTGGCAGAAGCTGTGGCAAAGACCCCTGTTGCAAAAGATTTATACTCAGATGCAGCAGAGGGAGGTAAATATAAGTTAGAGCAGCATATTAAACTGTCTTTTGTGCGATATTCAGGCATCAATCAGGCCCAGTAACTTTCACAACTTCCAAGTGTTGGCAAAGATGATTCAGTGATATTTAAAGTAGTATTAGATCAAGGTATAGTGTGATAAACATAACCTAATTATTCATCAGTTCATCACGGATCTGTGTTTTGATCTAGAATCAAAGTTACATTTGTTTTTATTAAACTACAGGAAGTATTTTGAAGGCATTCCCATTAAAACACAACTGTAAACCAGTGACTACATAACCAGAATTGAGCATACTTGCTAAGATTATGTTACATTTGCTAGACAAAGTCAGTGTTACTTAAAATGACGGTGTAAAATTAGCATTAACAACTGAGTGACTGCAGATGTAGTGCTGAAATTTGCATTAGACAGCTATGCTGTATTGAGGAGAAACAGAAAGAAATTGCAATGAAAAGAAGTTTCTTGTATGCCTGGCACATCTCTGGCATCTGTCTAAAGTAGGTCAGAGTTTTGTGAAGAACTTTAACTGAGCTGTAAAATTTGAGCATTTTGAGACTGTTGATAATGTGAAAACCTTTTTAATGCTGATAAATGCTGGGCAAATACTGTGATATTGATTGCTTTATTTGTCTGTATATATTGTAACAAGCCTATAGTCCCAAAAGTGGAGTCCTGGCATTCACCACTGTGTAAAAAATTATACTCCTGTGTTGTTTTTGCAACAGCCTGACTCTATAATATAAACCCAGTTTGTTTAGTTATTCCAGTTATATCCTCCCCGCTGTCGCTGTCTCATTCCCACAGCTCATTCTCATCTTGTCCGTCATTTCTCCCATGAGTTTTCGAGCTATGTGTAATTACCCAGTTTGTTTGCACCTTGGCTCTAACTGCCTGTCTTGTCACAGCCAACTTGTGCTCACAGGAAGCTTGTGTGTGTGTGTGT
>JAPSES010000002.1:835993-867006 GCA_029822895.1 Maxillicosta whitleyi
AATCAAGGATTTAGCAGTTTCCTAGCAAAATGTTACCAGTTGCTTTGTCTCAGTTCAGATACAAGAGTCATGATGAGCCCATTTTATCCATTATATATGGTCACCTTCACCAAAACTGTCATTCTTTTTCAATTACACCATTAAAACACATACTATCACACATTTAACAGTTAAATCTGTGCATATATAAATGTTTTTGTTTTTTTTTCTGCTGTAAACCATTTAAGCCACTGCACGCTTATTTTTTTAAGGTCACTGTGGCATTCTGTTAATGTAATCAGATGGTGTAAATGCTGCACTTTGCAGCAAAGCACCATAGTAGACCTTTAGCACTGGCAAGCCTGTCATAATGAACTTCTGTATCCCCTGGTGAGCAAGTTAGCCGATAGGCCGATAGGTCATCTCCAAAGGGGTGGGTCTGCCCTCATAGGCATGTCTTTAAACTATGTGTGTGCATCTGTATTATTGTGCATGCACACATGTGTATTACAGAGGGACATGAAAGAGGCAGTATTGATCCTTGGCTAGTGAAAGGAGTCAGACTCAATGGGATTGATCGGTGCTAAGCTCTGTTTTCTCTGCATGGACACAGACAGGAGAGGGAGAGAGCTTAGAGCAATATACCAAAATACTGCAGAAACCGGGTAGATCTGTCATACTGTATGTATATGTGTATGTGTGTGTGTGTGTGTGTGTGTATATATATATATATATATATATATATGTCCACCGACTCACCCTGTACCACAGGACTTCTTCATAAGGAATTGAATCCCATTCTTCCAAAAGTCCTTCAGTAATGTTTAGATGATATTGGTTGAGAGTGCATGATTCATATCATTTTCATACTTAATATCGATATATATGTAGGAAAACACCAGAAATGAATACTTCTGACTGTGGTGCTGGAGATAAAGATTGAAAATAGAGGATTGATTGGCAGAATTGACAAAAGACTCCAAGTCAGTGGTGTGTGCTTTTCGGACACACTCCAGCGCTGCACCATGCTGACCTCACACCAGGCGATAGCTGGTCGATACCACAGTACTCTCAGCCTATCAGTTCCTCTGAATGCCCAGAGCCACAGATGCATCGTGGGAAGTGTGGCCACAGGAGACCAACAGTGTTGCAGCACCATATGGACTGTGACACCACAGGAGGAGGAGTAGTGCTGGAAGCAGGGAGATAGAGAAGGAGTTAGAATGAGAAGTGCTAAGAAGCAACAGTTTTCACCAGTAACTACATCAGAGCTTCATAAAGGAGATATGTCCTTGTTTAATTAAACATATTTAGGGAAAAAAAAGGTTTTCAAGGATGGTTTTATATTTGACATGATTTGAGATTTTAGGAATTCATGCACGTATGGACTAGATCAGACAATAAAATCATCTTTGATTAAATTATAATGATGTTATTATTTTGGTTGGGCAAGTCATCATGGTGTTTAGGTTTCTTCTGGAGAAGTTTTGAGGTCATCCAAAGTTATTCTGAGGTAGTAATTTTCTTTTAATGGTTATGTGTAGCACAACCAATTTACAGTTCAGGATTTTTGACATGAATCTGTATGACATCCTCGTCATCAGTGTAGTACAGTCACACTGACTGAAAAAAGTCACACCTTATAATCACTTGGCCCTACTTTCTCTCTCTTCATATCTCTCCGTGCTGCCACAAGGTGACAGCTAGTCTACCTGTTTCACTGCTGAAAATAGTTGTTGACTAGTAAGCAAATGTTGGTTTTGCCAAAACTACATTGATGCAATTAAATAGAATTCTATGACTAAAATGACATCAGAATACAATTTTCATTGACTCAAACAAGACTAAAATCTCATCAGTTTTCATCAACGAAAATGAGACGTAAATAGTCATATTATTCTGACCAAAATACAACTAAAATGCTTTTAGTCCACTAAAACTTGACTACACGAAAAAAAATGATGTATGTGACTAAAACTGATCAAGACTGAAATGAGAGTGTGGCACAAAGACTAAACTAAAATTAAAACAGGCTGAAAAAAACAACACTAATTGGCATAATGTTAGGCTTTGTTGGTAAAATGGAGCAGACAGAGGGTGCAAATGTAGTGCATTTTACAGTGCAATTAGCAGGTGTAATCCATTCTTTGTGGATTTGCACTATTGCAGGCGCATTGTACATTTTCACAAGTACAATTCTTGTGTTGATTTTGTATAATTCTGAAAGTACAATTTGCATGACTTATGCAGTGTAAATTATTAGGAGTATAACAGATGTCCTCGGGATCTGTTCTGAGCCAAACCAAGGATCTTGGGATGTGACTGTTGGAGGAAAATGTCCAATACAAACACAATGTTATTTAGCTCAGAACACATTTTTAACACACTATTGCTTTTCTTACTATATTTTTGACTGTGTGCTACAGTGTTATGTGAGCACAGTGTTCTGTAACCCAACTCTAATGATATCAGGGGTTATCACTATGCATAAGAACCATGAGTGGAATTTCACTGAGTAAAGCATAAACTCAACTTAAAAAAAAAGGAACATCAGCTCCATTGGAAAACATATTTAAAGTCTGTTTTGGGTCCTCTACAGCGGCTGGCAAGTTCTACTAATCAGCTCCGTGCCTCCCAGAAAGGAAATGCTTTCTGTTAGTGGACACTGGGCTGAACTCAGCACCTGGCCCATTAGAGAAACCATTTGAAATAACTGAGAAGAGTTTATGTCAGTGGGCTTTTAGTCACTTTCTATTGGCTCTACCCGTGTTTCCCTCTGATTATGTATTCCTTGTACATCTTTTATTTTCATTCTGCTCTGGCCCTTTTTCCACACTGCACCTTGCTGCATTATAAATGTTTGATCCTCTGCTGAAAGAAAAAACAGTCACACCTCGATATCCTTGTGCCCCGGGTTCGCACTAGTATTTACAGTTACATTCAGAAAGATCTGCTTCCTCCTGTCTTATCACTGAATCATCTTAAAGATGAGGTGGAGAGTATAGAGTCACAACATAGTGACTGCACTTATCTGTAGAGTAACTGTCATGTTTGCGTTGTAGTCCTATTTTTAAAATGGCATTCACATCCTATAAAACTGTGGATTTATCAACTGAGTGAAATTGATAAGAGTGCATTATTGTATAGTGTGTTGCAGTGTATTCAATAAAAAATACTGGATCATAGTTTCTAAAAATGTGCAAATTTCAATCAAATAATTTCTTTTCCCTTTATTTTTAGAGCTTCAACACAAGCTGTCCCATAGGGCTTCTTGCAGATTTTCATAAAACAGGTTTAGTTGTGTATTCCAAAAGGCCCCCTGCTTTCACTGGATCTCAACTCCCTATTACACACTTATTACCTCATCTGCTCAGAGTATCACAGCCAAATAGCATGTTCTTTTCTCATGATATCACACAGTACTCATTACAATTGTTCACTCTATTTAAAACATTACTGACTATGTTGTAAGACTCATTCGCCCCATAATCAGACATATCAGATGCATGTAAAACGGAAGCTAGGTTCCGTTTCTTGTCATTTTCCAGTGGATTTATAGCGAATAATAACAGGGTTCTGCCAAACATATGAACTCGAGACATAAATATAACAAATAGGTCAACAGACTGACACAGTGCACTCTGCAGAAATCACTTCTCTGCTGTTTTTCCACCCCTCTGCCTCTTTTTTCCTTACACTGATACTCTACATCTCTTGGTCTACCTCTGTGACCACTCTTCAGCACATCCCGGGGGTGTGTCATCCCAGCATGTCCACCTCTATACAACTGGCATCATTACAACCTCAACACTCTGTGGCAGTTTTGGCCTTTAATCTCTGAAGGACCTGAATAAGACCCTCTACATTTTCATGTGCTGCTTTATTCCCAGGGCAGGAAACCACCACCCAGCTGGTTATCTTACTGCCTGGACAACATTCAGCCTCTTACTCCACCCTCACTTTGTTTCACTCTGTTTGAAAATGTCTCTCACCTTTCTTCCACTTTTCTTTATGTCATCTTTTGCTCTTCTGTCACACCGTGCGTGTCCGTTCTTACTGTCTCATTCTTTTATGTTTTTTCCTTTCTCTCACTCGTGCTGTTTCTGTATTGGTACCTTAGTGGTCATATCACACATTTATTATCCTGAGACCCTCTATGGAGAAGGAGCACAGTCTATGTGTCATTGTGTTCCATTTCACACCATCTTTTCTTGTTATCTCAGCTCCAGGTTTGACCTCCTATCTTCACAGGCACTGAAATTTATCTATATGTTGCTAACCAGAACAAACCATTATAGTTGTAAAAGCTGGCCGTATTTACCCCATTATGTATTTTCATTTCTTCTTCTAATCCAAAGTGATAAATGACCACAGTAGCCAAGGAGAGCCTGGTCCAAAAAGTCTGCCAAACACTGCAGCTGACATTCTGGCACGAATACTTCCACTGTGTCTAGGAGGATGCTTTATGCCAGAGCAACATCTTCAGATTTTTCTGTCTGTCCTTTTCTTTTCGAGACAGGCTTCCTTGTCTCGGCAAGAACAGAAAGAGCCTCGATAATGATGTGGCCTCTTCAGTGAGATTCAGGGACTAACCTTAACTCTCCAGACGGAGAAGCCTCCTCTGTGAGAGTATTGACAGAATCCTCCATGACATGATGAGATGAACCACTGTGACTAAGATATTTAATATATATGATAAAGCACCTCGGCACTTTACATCAGTTCTTGGCAAAAGGGATGTGTTTATAGTCCTCAAGGCAAGCATTTGATTGGGGCATAAAGTAACTGTAGTGTAAAGTCGTCTTCACTGCTTAGACATATAGTTGAGCCTCCTGTTAAGTCAACGTTGCCAAGAAACACAACTGTGTTCAGGAGTGTGGAGCCAGTGAGGGTTATTGTAACAGTCAGATTCACTAGAAACTAGTACGGCTTGCTGCAGCTCTCACACAGTCAAGGGCTCAGCTAAGAGGTGTTAGTGTTAACCTGTTACACATTTTGGGTGAAGCTTATTGCTTGTAGCGGCTGGTGGCACCGTTTGTCACAGTATCTTGACTGTATGTAGCTCTCCACGGGCCTTCTGGGGCGTTAACAGTAAAAAGGACTGGGCTATGATGCATAGGAGTGTGAATGTTCTCATTCTAAAATGTATTTTTCTATAGATGAAATTGCAAGTTGTTGTATTCATTAACTGAAATCAGTACGCACAGAGTAATTTAAAGCAAGATAATCATTACTGTGTAAAGAAATCCCACAAACTGATGTTAGAATCTCACACCAAAGGCTTTATTTTACAATACTGACTGGTCTGCTGTACAGAATGTTGCTTATTATGCACAATTTACTTAAGAAATCAATAATTTGGCCTGCAAAAAAAATTAATCAAATAAATGATTTTCATTGATTTGAAAATGTTTCCACTTAATGAAAGTTAAATTCTGCAGGTGGAACAATTGTACATCCCCTGCTTGTTATAGATTGCATCAGTTTGTTGTACAAAAAAAAAACAAAACAAAACAAAATAAATAAAACAGCCCATTTAATTGCAGCATTGTCCAACCATGAATTCAACAAAGCCATGTATTTTAATTACTTTGGATTGCTTCAGCATGTCTTACATTATTATTCAGTGTGAATGAATGCAGCACTCATGTATTTTTATATTTTCTCAGAATATCCAGACTAGAGCCAGCCCTGGTATATGACACACAAAGACAATGTGATGTTTAGCGTGTCACAAAGGGTGCAGATATTGCTAAGAGTCTGATTTGCAAATAGCATATTTGGCTACATATATAGGGAGCTCAGTTTGATTGAAAGTTAGAAGTGGAGTTTTTGAGCATTTTTGTTTTGTTTTGTGTTTTTTACTGCAGGTAGTACTAAACAATAGTACTGCAGTCTCCTGTGCCCTCCTGGATCCTAGAATTTCCAGGACAGAAATGCATGTCTTCTTGGCTCTGTGCCAACTCCATCCTCTTGTGTGGTGTGTTAACATGTAGCCTACATTTCCTGTATGTGGTGCAGTGCCTTTAAACTTTCAGAGTAAATAAAGCAGACTTTACTCTTAAGTTAAGTATTGATTTTAAGCATGTAGCTTCACACACACACACACACACACACACACACATATATATATATATATATATATATAAAAGGTTATGTTATGTAACAAAACACAGCTTTGTGTTCGAAATATGTAATGCTCTCACACATATCATGTTTCTCAGTAACACTTTTCATTTGTGAATTAGGACACTGGGCCAAAATGCATAAAAATAAAATCAAAAGTGAGGTGTGTGTTTGTATGCTTGTGCAAACGCTGGTGTGTGTCCATGCATTCCATTGGGTTACAGTCAACCTGGACTTTTGATGATCAAAGAGAGAACAAAGCAGCTGTGTGCTATTAAAAATAAATGGCAGCGAGATTAAATACAATCCCTCCCCTCTTCCTGCGATCCCGCTTTTTTCTTTGTCTTCTCCCTGGCATTCTGCTCCTCTGCCAGCTGCTGACACTCAAAAGCATCCCATAGCTGCAGCAATAGAGCAGAGAATTTGCTGAAGAATGTCCTGGGGCTGACACTGCTCCACTCCTCCAGTGCAGATTGCACTCCCACTCACCCCATCCTCATATTTCCTCTTTTATAAACATAAAACTACTCTTGTGGGTTTGTATGTGTGGCCCCTGTCCTTGCAAAAAAGTCTTTAAAGGAAGAATGAACTTGAAGTAACATCTGTTTCAGCATTTAGGACTGACAGACACACAACCAGGCTATTGTACATTCCTTTGCCAACTCTTAGTTACTCTTACCTCCACTAACAATGTCAGAACTGATTTTGTGAATGAACAGAAGTGTTTAATAGCTATTTTACAACTCAAGTAAGTGGGATGACCCCTGCTTGTGCATCCAAACACACACGTCTTTGTCAAATCCTGTCCAAATCCAAGCTATGAAAGTGCTAGCTATTAGTACTGATGTTGGCACAGGTGCATGAACACACACATGCAAACACTGGGTAACAAATGAGACAAATAATAGGAAGAGGCCGGGGAAATGCATGGTGAAGGTGCCAGCTATTTAGCACCGATGTTGGCTCCTATTTATTCACATGCGCACGCACGCCATCACGCACACAGACAGTGGGTAACAAACAAGACAATTAATTGACAGAGTCCGAGGAAAAGCATGCTGACTTCTGCGATTTCCTTAGAATAAAAATCATTTATCAAATAATATTGTGTGGGTTTTGTGTGAGTTGAGTTAATCTATGTTTACTATGTAATGACCCTCTTTGACTCTGCTTTGGCAGCTTTTGATAAATGAGGCAGATTGTAAATGTCACTGTTATCAAGTGTTTTATTTTTTTTCTCAGCCTAGTCACTTGCATCCTAGGCTGTAATTAAACATGTTCCCCAGCCACAGAATTTAACTCTGTGTGTGTGCGCTTGTGTGTGTTTGTGTGCAGTGATTGTGAATGACTACATTTCTCACACAAAAGTATATCAGCAAAAAGAGAAGACAACTTTATATTTGTTTTGATGCTGGCTTTGTCCTAGCTCTAAAATCATTCGTAAGTGATGTTCTTCCCATTTTTTTGTTGCAGCATGCGTAAATTCCAAACTTCAATCATTGTACAATTATCTGGCAGACGTCGACACATAAAGAAGGATGTTATGGATCCAGAGAAAAGTGTTTGGTAAACAGGAGGCGATTAGTGAATGTCATAGATATTAGCGATACACAGCGTGTCATCCAGACTTACCAAGAGACCAGGGAAACATAACAGAATGACTTTGTAATGAATTTATTTGGTACATTGCTGTTGCCATGGTTACTTGCCATTTTAAACACTTTTGCAGTGTGTTAGTAGTAGTTAAATTTGGACCGGCATTTTTCTGTGATGTAAGTAGAAGTGTGCACCAAGTTCTGCATCAGTGATTTATTTAAAAAAAATTTTTACATCTTCTTTCCTACTTCTAGGAGTTACCAGACACACATATTCAAATGATAAAATAATAAAAGGAATGAGAGGAATAAGTGTTAAAGACATATAGTATAAAATGTGCTTAATTACCTTTTATCTCCTCAAATTAAACACCAAGTGCATATTGCTAAAATGTAATTCTAATGCTTAGGTGCATAACTTTGAAAGTAATCCTGCACATAGAAGGGAATGGTTCAGACGTCATATTTCTGTAGCTTATCCCAAACAGAGTGTGGTGTAGTGGTCCCTGGAGACATGGGTATACTCTCAGTTTTTGCCTTTTTTTTTTCTTTAAGGTCCAGAAAACTGCCCTATTTTAGAAACAGTGACATGTAAGACTACTCTATTTAGTTTACCCAAAAATCTGTCAGCAGTATTTGCTCACTAAAACAATCTGTCATGACTTGATCAGGATCAGTTTGTAGATATTACTTGTTACACACCCACCTACCTACGTGAATGTAAATGTATCAATATGAGGCAAACATAGGATAAAGTTTGCCTTTCATATTGTTAACCTACTCGCGTACTTAAACTATTGGTGACAACATCTCTTCTCTAAATGTGCAGTCATATGACCAGTAGTTTAAAACAGTGACTTATTCTGAACCCACCCTTCAATTTATCTCAGAATTATGCATTCCATGAAAGTAGGTTCTCTCAATATGTGTCACTCATTTAAAAGACATTTATTCTGCCGTCCGCATTTGTATTTCCAATAATCACACATCTTTCCATGAGACATGCTGAACTGTCAATCAGCAGGGGAGGAACTGACACCGAAGGTATCCAATCAGGTTCAAGAGGAGGCCACTGCTAGTTAGCAATAATTTCCTCAGCATGACCCGCCTTACTCTGCCTCTGATTGGCTTATCAGTCCTCATGCCTTAAGTTAACCAATCTAATTAGTGAAGGCACAGAGTACTGGCCAATTAGAGGCAGAGTAGAGCGGGTCATGGCTTCACCACCGTGGGGGAAACAAAGAGCAATTTGGCTAAGATATTACTGAATGGTGTACATCAGGAGGATTTAGAAGTGGGTATACACAATGATGACTGAAAAATAAGTAGGTATACCGACGTATACGCTGAACTACACCACTGCTGCACCTATTGAACAATATGTGTTTGTAATGTCGACAGGACTAGTAAACTTTTTACAACGGAAGTATTTAGTTAATATATTTATCAAACACTTGAAAAGTAATTCCTAATGTACCTGTACTTTCTGGACTATAAGCTGCCGCTACGTTTCCTTCTTTTTTGTACCCTGTGGCTTATACCAGTGTTTCTCAACCAGTGTGCTGTGGCACATTGGTGTGCCATGGAAAATTATCCAATTTTACCTGGTTGGTTCTGTAAGCCCACAGTGTGATATAGATCCATACGACTGCGCACATCAATGATCCAGTCTGTAACAACAGTCTGCTGCTTCTGTTTGTAAAATAAAAGTAAAAGTGAACTGGTTCTGATGTGGTGTGTTCTGTGGATAAAGCCCCCTCAGTAGTGAAGCATGGATTAGTGAGTTACTCAACAGACTTCAATCCAGGGCTCAGTCTGAGGGGTCGCTGGTGCACCCCTCTGAGCTTTATGGTCCAATACAATAAATATACTGTTTGTGATATTTTTGGTTGGTGGTGTGCCTTGTGATTTTTCCAATGCCAAATATGTGGCGCAAAAAGGTTGGGAAACAGTGGCTTATACAACGATGTGACTCCGGAGTGTAGATTTTAATTTTTTAGTCTCCAGGGCTCCAGGGGGCGCTCTGAGCAGGAAGTGCACAAGCGAGACAGACAGGTGGAAGAGGTGATGCACCGAGGAAGATGCTAGTTTTACGCTTAACTCATTCACCCACCCTCATTATGGAAAACACACGGACAAAAGCATATGTATATACACTGAAGAAGAGGAGTTTAAGGTTTCAGTGGGAGGAGGAAGATGGAGATAGAGATCAATGACGTTTCTGGTTTTCAACCAGCTGTTCTACTGCCGTGTTACAGGCACTTTGGAAAAAACAGTGAAGGTATGTAAATAAATATTTAAGTAATCTTTCTGTTTACCATCTTTCTGTGTACATATCTCATGTCACAACGTGGACACCTGAAGCTAATAGTCAGATGCGTTATGACGTCAGCTGTGGCTAATATTCAAGTGCGTTTTATAGCTCGGGAAATGTTCATCTCTGAACAAAACCACAATTTTCTTCTCATCAAAGCACCTTTGCTGCCTCAACCTAACTATTTAGACGTCTCAAGATGTGAACATTGGATGTCAGAACATAATCTGACACATAATTAGACGAATCAAATTAAAACGCTACAAAATTAAACCTAGCAATTTACTCCGCAGTAAGAAGGAAAGAGAAAGCTAAGTTGTCCCACGTTAAATCTAATACAGTTTGTCATTTCCCCTGGTATACACGTTATATTGATATTCATGAAAGATCATTTATCTACAATGTACATGTAACAACTAGCCCTTATTGATCTCACCATGCAGTACATTGTTCAAGCATAGTCATTCATTGAAAGACTTGGGTTTACATGTTTCTCCGCCGGCCTGTAATGACCTTGTAACCTCTCTGAGATAATGTTCAGTTTCCTTTGTGAAATCTCCAGAGTAATTAAAGCTGTTTACACTTTTTTCCTTTAAAGAATTATGGTGACCGAAGAGCAATGTTTAACTCCCATTTCTGGTTGACAATGAGTCACCTCTGACACCACTGTCATTGATGTGTGTGGTGAGACACGTTGTTAATTGAACCTTTTAAAGGATGGATTTGTTGTATTTATGCTCACTTGTACACTAACATGGAGTCTATGTTTTGCATGAAACTGATCATGTACTTGGCCTCTTTAAGGGAGAGGAGGAGAGGTATTGAGGGTGTGAGCAAAATATTTTCACAGTCCTTGATATAGAAATCAGTGTCTGCAACTGAGATAAACTGAGGAAGGTGCTAATGTTTTGTTTTAGGTATGTTACAATCACTTTACACATTGGATGCTTAAAACACCAAACTGTGATGTAAATTCTGTTCAATTCAGTATGTAATATATTCCCGTATCATTACACTATATAAACACTTTTCAATTAACATTTCATCATATACTGTTTAATTGTATTATATAAGTCAACCTTGGCCTTTTTTTCATGGGTGAGAGGTGGTTCGATGCTTAGCGCTGCACCTCCCAGTGACAATACCTCCTCCAGAGTGCATGGTGTTGTGTCATGTCCTGTCATGTCCTGTCCAACCCAGGCTGCTGTCCTCTGGGCAGGAGTAGAACTTGTTCAGGGATGGATGACATTTGTCACACCTATTTTGGTCTTCTCATTAGGAGGCGCAAGGGCCCCTGTGGTTCAGGCAGGAGCCAATAGAGCGGATGTCATCTGCGAGGTGTGGGAAGTGTTTGACCATGACATTCCTGTTTCTGCCTGTTAGGTCGCTACCGCACTGCTGATGATAGTGTTAATCACATGCTGCATGTTATGACATACAGACTGTTCTGTATGAAGTCACAAGAGCATGTATGTTAAACAGATATTCGATCATCAACACCATCAGCTCAGTGGGCGTTGACATCTTTTTAAGGTCAGATCAGTCACACATGGAAGGTAATATTGTAACACATCTCAGCTACCGTCATTTCTTCACTATGAGCAGCATGGACTCCATTCACTGTAAACAAAAGATGTAAGAGCAGATGGCAAATGAGCCATTTAATGCAATCACATATTTACATCCATATTCAAAATTGGATTAAACCATTATTTCAGTTCCAGTCTCGCCAAGTGCAACATAGGTTTTTTTTTTTTTTAACATTTCAAACAAATCTACATTAATTCCCGATAGGCCCATTAAGATAACATGACTGTGGCAACGCTTGAAGAAATACTGTGTCTTCTGATGCTTTGTTTACTCATTTACTTATTATTGTGCTCATGTTTCATTTCTAGATGTCGAGATAAGTCATTTTAATATTGATAGTATCAGCTGCTACAAACCCCTTTGTTTTTAATCCCAGCAAATGAGACTAAAAGAAAAAATAATCTTTTTGTGGCATGAGGTCGATAATGGAGATATTAGCTAAACACCACAGAAAGACTTCCTCAGTAATACTCTTAACTTCACAACAGTTGTAAAGAAAACATCATTAATATTATAATTATGGAGTGCCACAAAACCAACCTCAAATTACATGTGTTTAAATAACATTTATCTTGAAAAAAAAATCAGTAAATGCCACATCCAGTATCTTTCCTTTTTCTTTTTTTTCTTTTTTTTTGCGTACTATTGTTTCTCCTCGTGGTAATATCTAGCATACAATTTGAGAAGTGACACAAGCGGAGAAACGAGTGACCCGCAAATTCCTCATATACACATGTGTACGGGGTTGTTTTTCCTTTGATTTCCATCTATAATTAAACTGTGAATTATAGGGAAGAAATTGAGTTGAGAGAAAAATAAACATACTAAAGATAGTTGTCTCCTGATCCAAACATCTGTAGAAAATCTTCTCATGTGTACATATGCACCTGTGTAACACTGGCTTCACTTTATACACTACTTCACCTCATCACCATGGAAACTCTTGTGAAGATGTTTATCAGTATTCTCCACAGCTGCACTGTCAGTATGTGTGTGTTACTGTGAGTTTGTGTGAAAAATAAAGGCATGTGTGATAATAGTAGCTGCACAACAACTGCAAACTACACTCTTCACTCTTTGTGTCTACTTTGCTGCTTTGTAAGTCTGTAATTCTGGCATGTCCTTTAGGTGCACAATGCTGCTGGTTTCTCTCCTGTCTCTTGTCACAGAAGCTCTTTACCATGACTGTGGATTCCATCATTCTTTACTGCTTCCTCTAATGTTATATAATTTCATCATAAGCTCATTTTTTCTATATTTTTCTTCTTTATTTCCCTTGACCCTCATCCTACAAAAAAGTATGTTTCTCATACATTCTCTCAAAGCCCAGCAGTAGTCAGTGTGAACTAAATGGCAGATCATTTTTCTTTGCCCTGACACTAAATAAATTCACTGACCACATCTGGCAAAATTCATGAATTCAAGAATTTTCTGGCTCGGACTCAGCCGATTGTCTTTGTGCTGTTGTGGACAATCCATTTTGCATATGTTGATATGCTATCTTTCTTTTCTAATTTCATCAGTATCCAGACAAATAAATGACAAGGACTGATTTGCATAACTATGGAATATATAAACAAGTGTCTGATTAACAGATGAATGGAGATTTTGGGATTGGCAGGACTGTGTTTGGAGGACTGATAGGTATTGAAGGAGCATTTATTGTTTCAGATTAGCTCATGGCTTTTGTTTTATCCACTTTTTCTGTATTTAATAGTGACGTCCTGACCTAGATTGTTTTGCGTCTGATCTGATCCAATTTTATTACTTTTTCCAACACCAATCCAACACAGATACTTTTTGTTATTAAATTTAGATTTTTAAATAAATGTATAAAATTTGTGGTATATGGTTAACATCAATATAGCTCCTCCCAGCATTAAAATTGAAGTTTTGTTTTCCTTTATTTTTTAACAAAACCTACATGAATTCAGGTTATCTATCTAGCTATCTATCTAGCTAGCTATCCATCAATCTACCTACCTACCCACCCACCTACATTTTGTTTTTATTTAACGATGCTGAAAATTCATGTGAAAACTGGATCGGCCCAATCACATGTCTAATCTGATCTTCTAAAAAATGCCAGATCAGCAGTTGATGCTATTCTTTACATCTGATTGTGAAATTCCTATTACTTAATATAATCAGCATAGTTTTTATTACAACATATTTTTTTGTGGTTTAGACGGGCAGAACTATTACCTGCTGTGGCACACTTTTCATTAACACTGATAGCCCAGTCACCTTTACTTGAAAATATTGTACTATATGCTTTACATAAAAAAAGTAGCTCATTGGCTACTGACTGACACTGCATTGGAAATGCCCCCACCCTCTTACAGATGCAAAATCTGTGCCAGAACTCAAGTGAGAATCTTTTCAAAATTGAAAGCGAGAGAGAGAAAAAAAGCGTAACTGAGAGAAACCAAATGAAAAGCGGAGGTTGTTAATGAATCCAAAAGACGGCATCACAGGACTCTCCTTTGCAGAATTTGATTTCTTGGTTGCAGATTTAGAGTTTTGCCCCTTAATTTTTGTGGTTTGGTGTGGCGGTAGTAGGCTAGTAATACCGTGTTTCCACTACATGGTACCAGCTCTACTCGGTATTCCTGTGCATTCCATCTGTTTCCACTTATGTGGAATCAGCTTGTTACTTTGATACGGTGCGTTACTTCCGTGTCTTCTGCTCAGAGTTGCTGAAAACTCGCTCGCTGCGTATTTTCTCATCTGAATTTCACCTGCCTCCACCAAAGACTGAATCTATCTTCTGTCATCATGTGGATTCATGTATCACTATTTACTGTGTACTTCCGCATCTGACTTTTGTAAAATGGCGGATCACAGAGTAAATGGTCTGACCAATCAGATGTCTGCAATGGTTAAATGTCGCATGCGTACGTCACATGCAGCTGTGGCTCAGTTGGTAGAACAGGTTGTCCACCATGTCTTGCATGGTATAGTAGCAGCTGCCTACTGGTGTATGAGTGTGTGAATGGGTGAATGTGAGGCTTTGTAAAGCCCTTTGAGTACCAGGATGTTGAAAAGAACTATAGAATTGCAGAACATTTACAGTTTAATGTCACTTGGAACCTCTTGGAAGCACAGAGGAGGTGATACCAAAAAAGTAGTAGTAGCCAGTACCATGTAGTGGAAACGCAGCATTATGAAGACAGTGGTGACCCACCATTATCTCAGCTCAGACAAAACTGGTACTGAGAATGAACAGGCCAGAGCCAAGCTGAAGCTGCGTCAGAAGGTGAGATTCAAAATTTCATTTTCTGACTTTAAGTAACATTCTGCAATGGAAATATATACTTTTTTTTTTTTTTTAAATAAGTGCAATAAAATTCAGTTGTTTATTGTTGTTGAATAATCGTGATGATCCAAATAATTGTGATTAGCATTTTTTTCATAATCGTGCAACCCTACTGCGGAGGCTGTGGTCTGGTGCCATTGGCATAAACCGGCAATTGTGGATTGATTACAACCAAACTATGATGCAATAGTTCTCTGATAAACACCATCAACCATTATGGCCACATTACAGTAACATTCCTCACATGCACCTTCACATATAGAACTATTGTAAAGAAATGAGAAATCCTGAAGTTCCAACCCAGTAACAGATCTGAACATTTAATTTTTGATAAACACAAATCATTGAATAATTATTAATAATATTAATAACAAGAAGAAGAAGAATATTGAAAACGCACTGGTTTGAGAAATAAGACTAATGTCTCTACTAACTGAAAACAACTGACTATAATATAGACTTCAAAGTGCCCAGGCATGTCATTTTTGTAAAGGATGAGGGAGATGCATTTTTACTCACTGTCAATAATTTTCTGTAGTGCATTCTTGTCTTAGACAGAAAAAACAGTTTGTAAAAAAGATACAAAGACACTGCCAGTTTAACTGTTTATAGGATTTTGGTACTGATATTAGGTGTAAAACTGATCAGACATTGGGTTAAACCAATGATATATAAGCTTTCTTTTTTTTGACATCCTATTCTCCTTTGCAAACCTTTGTTTTCAAATGGTCTTGTAGTGAGTAGAAGCACATCCAACATGACAGATTATTGTAGGCATGAGACTCTTTTTCCCAGGAGAGCAGGACTATGTGACCCTTAAAAGTTAGGTCCTAACTGTAATATATCTGTACTTTGTCATTTTCACAGTTTCCCTCACTTCCACATGTTTTTTTTTTTCTTCTCATCTTTGTTGAGACAGTTCTTGACTTAGACTCTCTATTACCGGAAAAGAATATATATGTATATTTTATTGCTTCCTAATTCATAGAAAAGAAAACACAAATGAGAACTTCATTTTCTTCAGGGATACTAAAGTGCAGTGCAGATGAATTTGGAATTGAATGCAAATGAAAATGGAAAATATTAAGAAATGACTTATTTCAGCTGCTATTAGCCACAAATTCTAGCATTTTCATAGCTGCATAGAAGAAAATGAGGCTTTCACCATTATTAACAGTAATTTCTGTTATTTCAAGGGATTGGTGGAGAACCTACCGTGCACAGTTGTGTTCGTTTCCTGATTTTTGATACATCTGACACCCAGGAGCAAATTATTTCTCTAGCTTTGCAGGCTCCATGTCTGTGCTCCCTCCGAAGCTTAAAATGGCATGTCCGAGGGTGGCCTGCACTGTAAACTATTGGATCTGGAAAAAGCAACATAATTGCAGGGACTGACGCACACAGGTCCTGCCTGCTTTACATGCTTTACAGAATTACACAGTGGGGTGAAAGAAAGTCAACCAGTATAATACAGAGTCCTGTTGCCTATACTTTGCCTGTCAAACTGCTAACAAGCACAAATGATTTTATAATGATAGGCCCCTCTATCCCACAAAGCTCTGTCACAAACACCGATATTCATACTCACACACATTCCACACATTTGCTCCCACACATTCATAATGAGTTTTATCAAGGGAAGTACATTTGGTTTAATGGATCACTGCAAATGCCATTACCACTCACACTATTGTATTCGAGTTCCAACAAGATGCTTCTTTTCCCCTGTGGTACTTATTTTTCTGAGCTACAAGTACTGCATGAATAGTCCAAACAATAATGTATCTGAGCTGAAGAAACTGAAGTTCTAACTGAACAAAATAATAAACTACAGATTCATTGTATTTTTCCCCATAAGATCGGAGTTGGTAGTTTCAGGGGTCTCTGGTCCACTCAGCCTATGTTATACATCTTACTGAGTTTTGTGTTTTACTCATGACCTTGACGGCTGTATTTAGTGAAATGTCACCGCAAGAGCCTTGTATTAACAGTTATGAAGCGTTCGTTGAAATCACGTCAGCTGCATATCTTAGGCCAACATGGTAAGACCATGAACACACATTCTTAAGACCAATTGATGAAGTCTATCTGCTGCTGCTGCTGATGAGTACATGAGAAATATTCAGCTAATAAATGATCCTCATGGTTAAACAGTTTTCTCAGATGTCATATACTGTTTCAGCACGCATGTAAAATCAGGTCCTTGTGAGACCATGTATCCTAGTAACTCAATACACAATTCTTCTGACACAAACATACATGTCAACAGATACTGTACAGCATAAAGAGACACAGATGTTCACAGCCCAAGGCACCAGCCCAAGCTGCAAGTCTTAGAACACATATTAATATGCATCAAAAGAGCGAAAATGACAGCAGCAGTGTCATAGAAAGAGAAAAGGATTGATCTGATTAGAATGCAGCACCGCATTTTCTTTCACATCTGTCATAATATCATGTAACAAACATGCGATTGGTTTTCTATTTGTGGAATAACTGAGATAGATTTTCATGTCTGCTTCAGCCCCTTGTGCCAATCCATCATTCTTTGAGCACATGTAGATTGCTATAGCATTGGGCTGTGTCTACCGCTGATGGTGATAAGGAGTGATTGGATTTTGCATGTGTAATCACTGGTTATGGGATGTTAATTGTACAGAGCAGTGGCCTGTGGGATGGAACAGTATATGTGTGGCAAGTACACACATACATACAAGTTTTGCTTAAATTCAGCAAATGCACACATGGTGTAATTGTTTCCCTTTACTGTTTGTTTAGAATAGTTGTTTGGGGCCTAATTATTGTCATTGTGCACTGAATGAGATGTTTTGCATAAAAACAGATCTTAAATGTGAGTAGACCTTTTTTTTTTTTTCTTCCTAAGGAGCAGTTCAGTTCAGAATGATTTGCTGAATGATGTTTAAGAACCCATGTGTTCTATTCTCTCAGGCCTCCTGGAGTTCTCTCCCGTCCTCCTACGATACTTCATCTCAGGTATGGGTTCAACAGACAGAATTAGACCCTGTGCATATGCGGTAGTACTGTTGTGCAAATTACCAACAGACTATAATAGTCTCTAGTGTCATGTGTAGTAAAGAAGATTCCTTTTGTCATCCTTTATGATAAGTGGGAGGAAAAGACAAAGAAGCAAAGAAGACGAGCAATGGTAATATTCCCTGATGTATTTCTCTTCTTGGGTGTCTTCATAGTTGGTTGGATGCTTAGCAGGCTGTAGCTTTCCAGATGAATCCACCTGTGGAGTATTTCTTTCCTCTCTAGTACAGTCCCTGTGTTTTGTCTGAGCAGAAGTATAATGCCTTTCACTGCTCGCTGGCTAAGTTTCCTTTTAGGCCCTCCCTCCTTCTCATCATTTTCAGTGCTACTCTCAAGTTTGCCGTGAGGCTGTGAAGAGGAGCCACGAAGATCCAGCAGACGATTTTCATCTGTTTAATTCCTCTCTGTGATTGCGTCCGTACGCCTGATGAGTCACAGTTAACCCAGTCACACAGCTGTGTGAATCCCAGCACATTGATTCTTATAGTGTGCTGCCACAATGCCAATCTCTTCATTCGCTTCTTTCTCTCCCCTCCCGTACAAAATGCTAATAAAGTGAATCACAACTGTTTTTCCCCCGATCCCTTTACCCCAACAGCTGATGGTGAGCGATTGCATCCACAATACTCTTTTAATTAGTATAGAGAATAAATTGGTTGAGCATGCCTTTTTCCTTAATTGCTTTTTCCTCAGCTTGGATTTAATTGGGCTGCAGCACTGTTTATTGATCTCGTTTGATGTGCTTTAATTTGGATAATTTTATATATTTATTTTGGACGTGACGAGTTGGTTTGTCTTGGGGGGTTGGGGGAGTGTGAGACAGTGGGGCCGGTGTTGCAGCACACTGCAGTATAATCAGTGAGCCTGGGGTCCAGCGTGTGATGGCAACTAGGTGGGGAGATGATCAAACCCAGAAGGCAGCAAAGCAGCTCCACTACAGTCTGAGAGGCCTCAAGCGAACAGCTCTTTGATCTCACATCAACACCTCATGAATGCCAATGTAGAGCGGTAAAGTGAGGGAGGTAGGCCTTCTAAGCCAGCCTTAACAGGCCTGCAGGCCAATACATATTCCTTCCAGCAGCTAGTTTGTACTTTGTGCCTGATTCATGCTGCGTCATCTCTCCCCCTCCTGCCTGCTACAACAAAGCCCAATTTTCAGCCTCCGCCTCCATAGTTTCATAATTAGTGTGCTTCTCTGCGTGTGATTGTGGGTTTTGTTTGCTAGATGTGTGTGTGTATTTGCTTGGGCGAACATTTGTTTGTCTCCAGTTACTGCTTTTACTTACATTACGTTTTACAGCTTCGCACTCTATTCTTGAAACTTTGTTTTCTACCTTGCAGGGGGGAACTTCACCCTGGCCGAGCTGGGAGTGTGTGAGCCAAATCCCCCTCCACATCCCGCTGCTGTTCCCTACTGTCCAGACCTAGGCCTCCTCCAGAGGGGGTACTCCCTCAGTGCTGGCTCTGATGCGGACTCGGATCCAGAGGGGCCCCTGTCTCCGGAGAGGGCCATCCAGCTGTGGGCCGGACGAGGCGGAGTGAAGTCCCGCCGGAGCTCAGGAGTGTCCAGTCGTGAGAACTCTGCCCTTACCCTCACCGACTCAGAGAACGACAACAAGTCTGACGACGAGTCAGGTAGGAAGCCAGGAAAGGGCTCTGGGATGTGAAGTTTGGATGGTATGTGTGTTAAAGCTCAGGTCCAGTAAGGCGACCACAGGGGGAGAATGACTTGATAAAGGACTGAAAATAAAGGATAAAGGACTTTGTGCATGATAGGTGATGGTTAAAGGGATCTTGAGAGCAAATGATTCTAATACAAGTTTGTCAATGTTGTTATGTTTGACCACCGCTCAAGCAGACAACAATTATATGAATTGCAGTTGAGTTGAATTTATTGATTGACTCTGTTTTCTGATCTGAAGAACAGTGGTCGGACCACCCCCAGAGAGCCATCCTGTTTTTCATCAATAACACTTAGCCAGTGCCCTCTAACACTACCTTTAAAACACTTATCTGCTGAGATTTCACCACTGGTTGGTCAGTCTTCAAAATAAAAATCTTCGGGATTCTTTCAGAGGCAGCAGCACAGAATCACTTACACTATTTACTCCACCATCAGGACTCACAGGAAATCTAATGTTTGTGTTTTACACTAGTCCCATCTTTACCATAAGAGTGTTAGATTGTCATGCTCCCATGGGGAATCTCTCTTTCCTTTGGCAACTTTGTTTATTACCAACTTCCCATTTCCTTGTTAATCCTGGCACAGTCGTAAACCTACGTGCGAGCTTCGCTGAGGTGTCAATGGAGGTTAATGAAAAGTGGATGGAAGGAAAAGCAACAATCTAATTAATTGAATTCTCGGCAGCCACATGTATCAGCTGTGGATCAACCTCTGTTGGACTGCGAGGCCTCCAAATCAGAGACAACTTCTGTCGACTAATCAAACTACTCAACACCTATTAAACACGTCAAGAAACACCTTCCCTGAGACGTGCCTCTCATCCCACCACCCGATAATTGCTTTGTGGTTAATTACCAAGCTAATCTTGCAGCCGCAGATATCAGCCGCAGACGGCGTTCTCATTCTTTCTGTCTCAGGGCCAGGAGAACACCGCCACACTGAGCGCTCTGTCATCGGCATTTCTAGACCTTGTAAAATAAGCTTCTTAATCCACTGCTATATTCTAATAATCATTTGCCTCCAGTATGATGTCACTGAGTGTTGATTATTGAGAAGATCAAAAGTTTTGTTCATTTCCCAAAAGAAACTTTGTCTTTGAATTGTTATTCATGGATATTTTTGCTCCTACAGGGCCCAAATAATCACTTGTCTGGTGGCGAAAATCATACTGAGATTGCAAAAGATATGTCATATGAAATCAAATAGACTTTAACAATTTGCCTCATACCGAAGTGTTCAAAAGGAGAGTTTTATACCTTTTTATTCTTGTCTTATGGTTTCACAGACCAGAGATTTAGATCAGGGTTCTGCATTGCTGTCTCAGTTAGCATGAAGAGATCAGAGGAAACACAGAAACCTGATAAAAGGACCAGGTGTGTCTGATCATGCCAATTCGTTACTTACTTGCACAGAATGAGGAAATCTCTCCCTTTGCTTTCACGTCTCCCACTAAACACAACATCAGATACTGAAGGCGTAGACTAAAACTTTAATGTCCTCCAAAAGGTAACTTGTGGTGCAGTACGCAACACATAGACACACATCTGGAAGGCACATTACACCTGAAAGCACCTAGAAGAAAGCTTTCACATCCACTTGACTTTACCAGCCTGTGTATCCCAAGCAGTGTGGAAGCTGAAGCTCACTGTGTGCGTGTGTGTGTGTGTGTCTGTGTGTGTTGTTTCTGGCATTGCTACCTCCCATCATTGTTTCCCTCTATATGGTATTTTGTCTGTATTGTGTGAAAATGTGTATATGCCAAAACCCTGCACATCTGTGTAGAAGGTGTGAAACAGGAGCTCCGGCAGTGTCAAAACAGCAGGAGGAGGATCTGAGGGTCTAATAATAGAGATTGACAGAGGCAGAGAGAGAAACAACGCCATAAACACATGCTAACAAATCAAAAAGACGGTGACGTGCTAAAACACCAAACAGCACGCTGCACCACTCTTATCTCGCTATGTCTCTAACAAGCTTCAGAAGTCTCACCTCCACTTGCTTCTCCTCCTCCTCTTCATCTCCCTCCTCCCACCTTTCTTCTTCATCTTTCAAGCTTCTTCCTCTGTCTTCTCTTCGCTCAGGCTGCATATCTCACCATCCCTCGTTATGCCCCTGTCAGTACTGCTTGCCGACGTGACTGACAGGTGTCAGTTTAAAGGTCTAGGGTTCCCCTTAAGGGCAGGAGCGTGCACGTGGATGCCTGTGCACATGTGCCCTACATTGCAGTTTTCATTACCAAAATAGGAAACCCAAAAAAATAGTGACAGCCATCACAAACCTGAGGGGAAGTATTTGTGTTTGTGTGAGAGGCTATGTGTGTCTCTGAATATTATTATTATTTTTACATTCTGTGTGTGTCAGCAGGGCAATTGCCTCCAAACAAACTG
Source organism: Maxillicosta whitleyi (assembly GCA_029822895.1). Classification (NCBI taxonomy): domain Eukaryota; kingdom Metazoa; phylum Chordata; class Actinopteri; order Perciformes; family Neosebastidae; genus Maxillicosta; species Maxillicosta whitleyi. The sequence goes on from JAPSES010000002.1 coordinate 858,042, forward strand.
ATGGATATATTCACAGCTTTCTTTTACCCGATATCTTTTATCTCCAGTGTTCATTTTATTGTCAAAACATTAACAATAACATTCAGAATAGCTTTATAATTATATTGACAAATGACATTAAGTCAAATGGATTTTTAGGACCTTTATCATTTTTCCCTAACTACACATTCTATTTTTAAACTTTTGATTCAGGAAAGTTGGAAAGTCTAGAAAATAAACCAAACTAAACCGGAGTCGATAACAAATTAAAGAGTGTGATCCATTGAATCATTCAATCGTCATCGTTCAAAGTGTCCTGTGCCTTTGCTAGTCTCAACACAATTAACACCACATATAAGCCTAATGTAACTCATATCACGGGTATACAGAACTTTTATACATGTTTTTGTTAGTAGATAGCCTGGATTGATTTATGTGGAATATTCTTTGTGTGTGTGGGTGTGTGTGCATGTGTCTAATAGAGGGAAAAAGGTAAATGGAGAGAAAAAAATTTTTTTTTGGTGCGATATAAGATGCTATTAAACGATCATCAAACAAAGCAATGTTCCCTCACTGTATATAAAAAAAGATATGCAAAATACTGTGCATAACTTCCACTTATTGCCCTTACAGCAAATAGTAAATTAAGTTTAATTAGTTGTCATATATAGATCCTGGCTTGACACTTCATATTATTTCCGTAGTGGTGAGAACACGCTGTACAGTTCTAATAAAAATATAACCTTTGTTTGGAATGTCTGGAATATACATGTAGACTTACTGTCCTATAATGTACAAATTTAAATATAAATTATGAAGAAAAATATCCTATTTCTGCCTAACCAAAGCCGTAGCAGATAAACCAGCAGCTGAATACAGTGTGCATGGATATCTTTCCTTACACACTCTATTTCGATGTTGCCTCTGCCCAACACATCTCTAACACATTAAATCTGTTTCTAAACTCCAGCGCTTCAATTTTTTTTTTCATGTATTCCAAAATTCCAATTACCAACAAGTATGTAAAGCCAGTTAAATTAGTTTCCTAAATGCAACTAAGGGATTTCAAAGTTTCCCTACGTTCAGCTTTATTGTCGAGTATTGAATAAAGACACTTCGGTTTTATTGCCCCTTCCAGACACTATTAAAATAAAGAGACTAGAACGTTGACTTGGCAGAGCCAGTGCAAGTTTAGTTTGCACAAGCAACACAGTGAGACAAACAAATGTGGGCATAGAGAGCAGGGCTGGGAGATTTCATTTTGGCAAAGTGGAGGAAGAGATTTACAGTCGCACTGTGCACTGCCTCGTAAAATGTCCGTCTGGAAACACAAGAAGGAGAATAGGAGCGCTTGTAAATTCCCACAGCAGTGCCTGATGGCCACATCCAAACTGCATTGATCAGGAGGAAGAATGATTAAAACATGCATTAGATGAAATAAGATCAGACTCTGACATTGATTTAAACCTGGGGCCCTGGGCAGACTTTATGGCCACAATCCATAGTCCGGTGCTATACATATGCTTGTGTGTGGGTCCATATGCCTCTGTGTTTTCCCTCATTAAATAGCAGCCTGTTAAGGAAACAGGCAGAATCTAATTCAACTTCAACATTGTTTTCTGTCAATAAATCTTGGCTTTACTCATAGAGTCAACTTTATAAACACAGACACGCACTGACCACTCACTTCACAGTCAGGGCCCAACCCAATCAGACATGCATGCTGATTAGCTGCCTTCAGACAACCTCGCCTTCCTCCTTCCTTCACTGGCTCAATCTCTCCATCTGGTCGACTGGATAATAAATCATAGGGTAGTATTGTGACATATGTGACAGGATATATTAATCTCGTAATTACGGAATGAAAAGGTGGCGCTAAATTTAGTCTGGCCTTTCTGCTTACCTCCTGCCCCCGTCTGGGTGTACTCAATTGCCTGGTTTCCCTAATTTTTTCTCTAAGATTTTCAGTATGTTCTTTTACGCTGCTTTAACTCTATGTTAATTCTCATTTTGGCAGTATAGAAAAACCTTCCAAAAAGCCCCATAAAACATCTGCAGTCAATGGTTTTTTTTTTCTTTTCTTTTTTCCATTTTGCATAGCTGGAGCTGTAATTATGCTTTATAAAAATGAAGTTGGGCAAAGTGATTCCTGATTAACTAATCAAATCTACTTGCACAGGTGGCAGAGTGCCTGCTCCAATGTTATGCTTTTTATTTTATTTTTTTTTACTATACCACATGAATGCTACCATAAATCAAACCAAATCAAACAAGTTCAAGTCAGGTGATGTTCCACTTACTTTACAGAATATTAAAAAGTGGGGCACCGAATGGATTATCTTGCAATCATGGAAGATTAAGATAATGTGAAATTATGATCATTTTAAAATTTTGGAATAAAAAGTTCTCTATATTTTGGAATACAGATGGTAATTATATGTCACCCATTGATTGTAAGATGCCCTGTCTTTCACATCAATCTTCTTTCAACCTTGGTTAAATTTCCACATCCACTCTCAACACCAGTAACTTGGTCCGTGCACTTCCTGTCGATCAAATTCAAGCAACACTTATAGAGTTGGACTGTTGGGGTCCTGCAAGACCACTGCTGTCCCCTCAGGGTCTCTATGAGTGTGTGTAAGAAACTGAGAGTGAGAGCTTTGCTGTGCAAGTGTGTGTTAGGAGGGTTGGGGGCATTAGCCTCTGATTGAGTTTTCAGAGAGCAACGTGGGGTGCGAAAGGCTCGACAATGGTCTAACAGAATTAGTAGCTTGTGATGAATGGTGTGTGAGAACAGCTCTGACAGCTCGCTTTCGCAAATACACACAAGTGTGTCTGCATGCGTGTGTGTGTGTGTGTGTGTGTGTGTGTGTACGCCTCCATACTTCACCCACTGGTTCAAGGACTTTTTGTCCATGCAGTGAGAGCTGGCCGGTTGGAGCGAAGTGGTGATGCACACGAACACACAGCATGTGTCTGTACATGTCTATTTAAGGGTTAATCCCCAGGTTTGAAAAATGCCCTGCAGTCAGGATCAATAAACATTTGTCTATCCAACATGCTGAATACAGTGCCCACACCACGACCATATCTACACAAACACCAGTGATGAATGAGAAATATAAGCATTTGCACTCCTTGTGTATCTATGACTCAATAAAGACAATGTTGGATCAGTGAAGAATGATAATACACGGGAAGACAGACCCACATGTAAACATAGGTGTATAAGGGCAGTGTCTAACAAAAGCTCAGGAATATTGATCATGGTAGAAGGATGCTAACATTAATACACTAAAGGAAGGGAGCCTGAAGTGATAGACAGAAAGGGAAAAAAAAGCATGAACAATGAATAACAATGAAAGAGAGATGAACTGGGTTTTCAGGGGGATTTAATCATAAAGGGAACACTTCAAAAAATGTCTTTTTGTGTGCTCTTGTGATGATGTCAGCAGCCATATACGATAATGTATCCAGATTGACGGCCCACCCATGCTAACAGCATTAATAATAAGAAAAAGAGAGGCACAGGTGCGGTGAAATATCATCGGAAAGTTGTTGTCGACTATGCAGCTGCCCTAATAGGGAATTTTAGTGAGCTGTAATGGCCTCTCGTGCCATCTTCAGACCTGCCAGAAAATAAGAGAGAGCGGGAGAGAGAAGGAGCATGAGAGCAAATTGAGAATTCTCCAGCCAATTATGACTGATCATATTTTCCTCTGCATGGTGCTGAAACTACTTTTGTAGTTTAATGGTCAGCGCTTTTGCTCCCTAATGCAGACCCAAGATATCAGATTGAGAGTGAAAATGACGTAAAAGGTGGATGGCGGGAGGGTAGAGGGCCACATTCTCTTTGTTATTTTTTTGTTTTTTTTTTATCAACCTATGTTTCAGTTAAGCATTTGTTGTTCAGTTTTGTTGGTTTGTTTTGTCTTCCAAGTTATGTTGCCCTTTTTTCTTTTTTTTTTTTTTAATCATTTATTGTGTGTGTTTTTTTTCTCCTGCTTTTCTGTCATTCATCACCCACAGCTTACCTAGATGATGAGGAGGATGAGGACCCATTTGGAGACTATGTGATCAGTAAGTCATATCTGAGTGTAGCCTCTCATAGATAATTCAGCCCTTTTAGGTCTCTCTGTTACACTGTGATTGTGTTTGATGTGATGTATTTGTATATGAGTTACTGTGGTGTGTATTGGGTTGTATGTGTGTAAAAGAGGCCACTCAGTGTCACGAGTATATAACCAACCTCTGGCTGTGAGAGGACAACATAATCTGAGGTGTCTTTAGGAAACTCTGACTGCACATATATCATCATAATTGCTGTAATATTCACATGTCCATTGTTGAAATTTGTCAGGATCTTGGTGTGGAAAACGGAAAAAGGGACAGTGAAGTAATTGGTTTCTGTACATTACGCTTGTGTTTCATCTGATACAAGGCAAGGCCATTGTTCTTTTCACATGGCTCATCTACATTTACGAGCTCCTTTCATTATGATCTCCTGTTCATTAGCACACGTCCAACTGGTTAATCTCTTTGCACTTGATCAGAGAAAATTTCCCAGAGGGTTGTCTTTTTTTTTCTCTCTCTCTCTCTTCCGACGCTGTTGCAAACTCAGTCGTATTTACTCTTGTCTTTGAGAATGTTTGTCTCTGTGAGCATGAATTAGTGTTAATGTTTGTGTTATTGGGCTCCGGAGTTTTCATCTATTTTCATTAGCAAGATCAGAGCGGTGGAGAGAGTGAGAGCGAGAAGTAGGAAAGAAGGTTAAATATATGTGTATGTTCAGAGGATTTGTCCATGTTGGATTTTTGGTGCACATTATGTACATCTTAGACTTAACACCTTAGGTTGTAACCTCTAAGTGAATTAAAAGACATCCATGCACATTGCACATGGCAGCATAGGGTGAAAACAATAATGGATTGTCTGTATGGGATCATGTCAGGGTTAATCTTCTTGGAACAACACAAAGTTTAAATGCTACTGTGCATAGTCAGTGATTCACACATATGTAGTATGTGAATTATCAGCTTTACTGTATACACACAGGCGACAAATTAAAGGAAAAGGTTGTCTTCCAGGATGATAATGCCATCATCCATAGGACACAAGGGGTCACTGATGCTTTGAATCATATGTCATGGCTGTTACAATCAGGTCAGAATCCAACTGAATACCTATCTGTGAATTTATTGTGTTAGACATAATTCTCTTGTACCATCATCAGAACAAGGGAATATATTTTCAGAGGCCTCTGTCCACAGAATCAACACCAAAGCACACTGAAACTGTTCAGGTAGCACACGGTGACCCAGTACTTTACTAAGACACTTCATAGTGGCTTTTCCTTAAATTTGTCATAATGCATAAAGGAAGACTATGAGTGAAACTGCTACTGATATAAATTCACAGACTTTTATCCTCTGGTTAAATTAAAATACTTATATGTAGCATTTTCACAGATGATATTTATTGATAGTAATTTCCCTGTATGCCTTATTTTATTACTTTCTATCTGTGGGGAACACACCAAAAATATGCTATTTGCATTGCAGTTTCTGTGGTTTCTGGTGAATAAATATTCACAACTTCCTCAGAAATAAAGGTGTATGTCTCTGTAGCTAAAAATATGGATTTCGTTGTCTCATACAATAACTAATTTTCAGTACTGTACACTATATCTTGGCACTTTTAAAAGTAAATACTAATATAAAATATAAACTTTTAGATGAAGGATTTCTGGTGGAGCAAGGAAAATAATCATGTTATAGACAGTCCTGTTTAGAAACTGTCTAATGACCCAAAGACTACTTCAGTGATACTGATGTACAGGACCATAGTAATGGCACTAGAAGGGTAATATTATGAACATTCAAAGCTTCATGACTACACAAATCAAAAATCCTCATTTTCCTGCCACTACATCTGCACTAATTAAAGTAGTATTTCATTTGGTACATTTTAGATTTTAGAGGGATTCAATTTCCAGGAACAGCTACACTTGCTGACACCAAAAGATTTCTGTGTTTTACATGACATTAGAATATGACACGCTTAGTTCTTTGAAAGATTAAGGACTACCAAAATTTAATTATTTTCTTACATTGTATTTGTGTATAAAGGAAGGCGAATTGAGGAACATAAAAATAACAAAATAATTTTACATTTAACAGAATTTGCAAATATAAATGTATGTACAGCATAATGTGTAAATCCATATGTGGGAACAGTAACCGTGTAAAAACTCACTTAAACAACACAAAGGCAAGTAGAGCTCAGGTTACACGTAATTTGGTTGAAAATGTACAAAAAAGGAGATACTCAGGCAAATAAACAGCAACAAAATATTTTAAACCACACTAAGAAAATAACCAAAGTATTTAACTTTGGTGTATTTTCAATGCTTAATCGTGCTCTCAGACATTACTGTCATTATATAACAGTTTTGTTTTGTTGAGTGATTTCAGTACTCATGGAGCTTTGAAAAGAAATTTGTGAATCAAAATGTTGCAGAATTATTACTGTACATCCACAAACACTTGAAATGTTGACAGACACATTCACAGTTTCCAATAAAATAAGAAATAAGCTTTGAAATGAATAAAGAACATGTGATTTTTTTTTTTTTTTTAAGATTTGATGTATAGCATTATATACAAATGAAAGACTAAAATTTCTTATGTTCTAAATTGTTGAATGTGGTTTTTATGGTCCTTCATTTAGTTATGTATAGTAACGTGTTCAGGCATATGAAGACGTACACATTGCAAACTATGTGGTTTTGTCTGACAACAGAAAAAGGGCAACAGCCTAGAGACTGCTGACAGATCACAAATTGCATCTATTGTTTGGAAGTTAACAGGCACAGCGTCCCGAAGAAAAAAATCCCATGGGACGAATCATAAAAAAAACGAGTACAAGCAATGGATGTTAGTAGAACATTTTTATGAGAGCTGGTTCGAGTGAATGGAGAAAGCTGTGGAGGACCAGATATCATTCAGAGGTTTTTTTTTTTTTTTTTTTAGAAGGAGCGGTTCCAACAGCTGCCACTTTATTGTCCTAGGATACAAATAAAAAAGAAATGAACATCAGTATCATCAGTAACAGAACAGAATCAGTGGTGCAGTTAATAAACCCTCGTAGTCATTTTTAGCATATTTTAAAATAGAATACATCTAACACATCTTCATCCAGAAAGTGTCAGTACCCTTGGCTGCCCTGTTAGCTTTTCTGTTGTCTCTACATCAACATGTTGCAGCTGTGCTTGACGTTTGGCACTTCCTCCTCCAGCAGAGTGATTATGACATGGTATGGTATTTTGTTTTCTTGGGGATGAGAAGATCAATGCAGAGCTGATAGTAGGCCTGGGCTAAGAGCAGAGAGAGCGGATAACAGAGGGTAAGGATGTAGCCTTGTCGCCTTTGAGTAGAAACTAGGGATCAAGTGATTTTAGGGGAGGGGAGGATGGAGTTAAAATCAGATCATAGAAAGAAGACAGAGCATGGAATGGGGGGGGAGATTTTAGTGGATTTCAGGAGAAGATGGAAAGTAAAGAGGGAGGCTAAGGAGGAGGAGCAATTGAGAGGAAGATCCAGCTTTAACAGCACAGTAGAAGAGATGGCTGAGGATTAACATTCTGTGACTGTCTGCAAGTGCAGGGATAATCTCTGGTGTCCTGCAGAGCACTGTGGGAAGCCCCCTACTGCCACGGGGGTAGAGGCCTACCACCAGGCCTGTCACTGAATGTGTATGAGCTAACACGTGTGTCTGTGTGTGCATGCGTGCTGATGTGCAGCTCTCAGCTTTAGTGTAGCAGGTGGAATAAGGTGCTGATTCTAACCCCCCACCATGCAACGTTCTGAGCTGCTTGATGGATATTCCCCAAGGGTGGCATGAGACAGGCGTGGTACAGGCGTTTTTCTGCTAATGATGCCCTTGGTCCGGAGCTATTTTATCTTTAACCCTTCACTGTTGTCTTTACGACTTAAAAAGGGAAAAACAATCCAGCTGAATAAATGTACAAATGTTTTTTTGTTTTTTTTTCTGTATGCACTGAGGAGGAGTCATTGGATAGCTCCTAACAGAGTTTTAATCCATATTGATTTGTACTTCATGCTGTCTCATCGAATAGAGCATAGCTCCACAGGGTACCACCCAGCATGGTAAGACGTGGCATGACGGTAGCTTCTGAGACTCTGCTGTGTTTGTTTTTTGTGGAAAACAGAAAGAAGGAGGATATGTGAAATTAGAGATAGGTACTGACTTGTAGAAGAAAAGCAGCAGTTGCATCAAAGAAATGCCTTAACTTTTTAGGAAATCTTAGAAAAGTTAGATGAGAGGAGTCATGTTTTTTTCATCTTGCAGTTAAATGTAAAGCTAGTGACAGGTGGTTAGCTTAGCTTAGCATCGCAAATGAGGAAACAACTACCTTGGCTCTATCCAACAATAACAAATTCTGTCTACCAGCACCTGTATATCTCACTAATTAGCACATTATTTCTTCTTCGTATAATCTGTATAAAACCCAAAGTGTTAAAACAGCAATTTGCCATTTGATGAGGGTGCAGTATTTCTTGGCTGGAAGTAGAAACATCCTGGAGTTTCCACTAGTTGCTTGGCAACTGCTTAAAGCCAAAAAATAGTAATTTAAGGGACACATATGACTATTGTCATTCCACACATATGCACACATATGAAAAGAATTGGTCTGAAATGTTATAACCTGCATTAGTTTCTCCTGTAATCTGTAAACTCATGATAGACAAAGGATCATGTACTGACTTTAAAGGGATAGTTCGGGGTTTTTGACATGAATCTATATGGTATCCCCATCAGAAGTGTCGTGCATCCACACTGACTGACCCCCGACAGTGTCCTGTGAGCCTAGATATTGAGAGAAAGTCGCCCCGAACAATTACAAAGTGTGACTTTTTGGACTATGAGGGTTTTGTTATGCAAATAAATCACTCATTTGAACACG
>JAPSES010000002.1:876173-899773 GCA_029822895.1 Maxillicosta whitleyi
TCGTTTGTTTGTTCCTTTTTCATATATTCTTACCTGTGCTGTGGTAGGATCCTATGTATGTGCAAATGTCTAAGAATAAAGACTAGTGATTGAGGAGAACAATGGGTTAAGTAGCTGTTGGGAGTTGGTTATATTTTTCTGTTAAGTTTAAGTTAGTTTTCTTGAATGCCTTTTTCTTCTTTCCATTAGGAATAAATAAAAATAATAAATGCAACAACAAAAAAACCCTGAATGTTTTGCACTTTTCTTATTTTTAGAAATTCCTCATATGGTTTCAGCATGACACAAGTTTTAATGGAGGTTGTGACTCACAGGCTCTGTTTACCGTCAGCTCATGTAGAGACGCATCCTCCAAGGACAAGTCCACATTTACAGTCATAAAGGAAGACACCTACTCTTGAGCATCAGTGGGGAAAGAAAATAATTAAATCGTGGTACGTACAGTTCCATATAAACCTGAATATTGGTGTGTAACATTAATTTTCAGTAGCTGTAAACAGCTTATTAGAATATTTGTCTTTTATTGAATACGTCAATGTCAAAATATACAAATACTTGACGTGTGTAAACACAACCACTGAGACAAAACCATTTTAGGACATTGCAGGGGAAAGTTGCAGAAGTGTGATTTTTCTCAGCGTGACTCAAACAAGCCGATGATGTCGCCTGTGACTCAGCTTGTCAGGTTGCCAGTGGCTGGTGTGAATGCATGGCCCATGTATCTTGGACTCCATCTGATGGGTCAAATTTTGGCGTTGTTGAATGTCAATGCATGGCGTGTCTTAATAAAAGGATTGTTCTTAATCACAGTCATTCAGCCAGGGGATGTGTCTACTGTGCACATACACTGAAAACTAAATTTTGCACTTACTTCAAATGACAGAACAGCTTTGGGAGTAGATCAGGATTTACAACCTAATTTTTTTGTCTCTCACCATCGTAAGACACGACAAATTATGTCCAAGTCGAAGGAAGCTTGAAAAGCTGGTAATTACAATGTAAGTAGTAAAGGAGGCTATACAGCTCTGGAGAAAAATCAGAGACCTCTGCAAAATTATCACTTTCTCCGATTTTTATAGGTATGTGTTTGAGGGTTAGGGTTAGGGTCCCTAAATTACTGACAACATTTCTCCCAAATTTGTAATAAAAATATTGTTAGAACTCGACACATGGCCAAAATAACCAAAAAAAAAATGCAGGTATTTTCAAACCTAAATGCAAAAACCAGTTTCTATTCATTTGTAAACACCACAAACTAATGTTGGAACTTGGGAAAAGTTCACACATCAATATTTGGTGGAATAATTCTGATTTTCACTGACAGCTTTCACATGTCTTGGTTCTCCATTAGTACTGTTGGATGCGTCCTGGCAGAGAAATTCAAGAAGCTCAGACATGTTCCATGGTTTGGACCATCCATGTTCCTGCAGAAGTTTTCACAGTGGGTTCAGAATGTTCTGGACATGACAGGGTCTTCATCTGGTAGTCCATCATCCACAGCTTTATGGACCTGCTGAGTCCAGGAGCATTGAACTGATAGAAGAACATTGTCAGAGCAGAAGTCCAGTAGTTTAATAGTTATTTTTGGATTACAGTTAGTTTTGTGGTACTAATAGAACTGTTTTTGCCTATTGTAAGAAGGTAGTGATAGCCACAGTTGTGATTTTTATCCTTTTCCTTCTTAAATAAGACATATATCAGGTGTTTGTTCAGTAGAATAGGATGTGTTTGTGTTGGCACAGGAATGGAATGGTTGTCATACATGCACACAAGCTGATTTCAGAGGAAATTGTAGTGGTCTCTGAATTTTTTTCCCCAGTGCTGTAGTTACATAATCCATCTAATTCCATTTATGTAAACTAACAGATTTATCATGAAACTTTTTTTGATCAAACATGACACCCTAAAAAACTTGAGTTCTGCGATTTTTTGCGATCTGGTGGCTGCGACATCTATAGCATAAGATTTATATTGATTCTATACTCAACAAATCCTTCAGCTGCACCTCACTCCCTTTGGATTGTGCATCATAATCCTGGAAGAGACCACTCCTTTAATTTGTCATCAGTCTGTATCTTATATTCCTCTTTTTGAGTTTCTTTTATATTGAGAAATTCAAGCTCACATGCTGTAAAAGATTGAATGAGGCAGTTTACTCTCAAATAGAAATTGCTTATTGACTAACAGTAACTGTTTTAAGCATGAACAATTCACTCAGACAATGAGCTTGCTTTGGTCTCAGCCTCATACACAAACATACTTTCTGCCTCTCATGAGTTTAGTGGTCTTCCTTACATTGTCATAACCAATTAATTTGTCCATAGCTTGTGTGTATTGATTTTTTATGGCACAGGCATTGTAATGTACTCAGACTGTCTGGTGAAAAGCCTCTAAGCAACAGCCATATTCCACATAGAAATGAATGGCATGTTCCTGGAATTTCCCCGCATCCTTTATACTTTACACATACTGTGAATATTTTTGACCTTGAGAGTTAAGTGAAGTCACGATTTTTGATTATGGATGGACCCGGCAACATTTCCTTGAGCTCAGAACACACGCCAGCATATTCCACACTGGCTTTCTATTTGTTTGTACTATGCTGTTTGCTTAACCATGGCAGGTTTGTTGCAGCAGTGCCCGTGTGTATGCTCTTTGTTGGAGTCTGATTAAATTCCCTATAGAGGGATTCATCATCTTTAGCAGGCAGAAAAGAGAAAATTACAAGCCCATCAATCCTTATGTTTGATCTGGCTCTCCTTTTGTGTTCTCAGTATTCTGGGTATCCAGGCCTCTATTTGCCCGGTTCTCCTCGGGCCCACAATGTCTGTGATGTTGGGAGGTCATTTGTCTCTGTGTTAGAGCTGTCCCTCGCTTGTCCTCTCTGGCTCCTTCAAGCCTCTAGGCTCCTCATCATCATCCAGATATGTGAGTGTCTGAGATTTGGCAGGCTGGGGTCTTTGTATTTGTGTTTTTATTTTTCCTTTTCATTAGGAGAATTTACTGGCTCTCTCTGACTGCACTCATCTTTTATTGTTATTTTGTGAACACTGTTGCATGTTAAGCATCTGGAAAAAGTGCCATGTGGGCGCTATTTATCACAACAAGTTAAAGCCAGTGCTTTTTAATAATAATTACTGCTGCATAATAATGAACGTGTTGAAATGTTGTCACCCACAGCAGCTTGTCTGTGTTTGAGAGTTTAAGACACTTTTGTTGTTTTGTTTTTGTTTTTTTTTTAAACCAGGCTGCCACGGTTTCACGTCTTTGCAAATCACAGAGAAAGAAGGAAAGTTTTTACCCAGCCTGATATATGTAATAATGCTTGTCAGGATATATTCAAGGTAAAAAAAAAAAATGCAGTCACAAATTCTAGCTTTTCGTCAAAAAATAAGAGAGAACTTGGTCCAGAAAATGTACTTCACTCTTGAAAATCACTTTACACTCACTTTACACTGTAAATTGTCCTCTGTGGTTTGACATAGGTTCCTATAATTTCTTCGATGATTAGTCAAGAAAGGATGATTAGTTCATCATCGCATGAAACATTAACCATTTAAATGAACTTTAATGGAATCGTGTAAGAATAGAAATTCCCAATTTTTGCCTGACATAGGGCAGATGTGTGCCCAAAAAAAAAAGTAATCATTATACTTGTCATAAAGTTTTCTTTTGAAATCTTTCACTAATATTTGATGGTCTGATATTTTGAGGATGGTTTTAATTCAAAACAATCACACTTGTGTTTCTGTTTTTTGGTTTTCATTTTATTTTTATCAAGTTCTGTCATTTTCCCAATTATTAATAGCTCTGGGACGGGCCCACTGTAGGTCACTAAAGCTGTCAATCAATGAATCAATCAATCAGTCAGTCAGTTTTTGTTTTGTGAAAGAGTGCTGCGCTGGCCTGCGCTTGACAATGCGCTTTGTCAAAAAGGACATTTGAGTAATCTGAGATGTAAAGGTCAAGACTTGAGGTTCCCCCCTGAGGAGAACACTGTGTAACCATGATGGCTCCCCACAATTCACAGTGTGAGACGATAACCTTCTCTCACTCTCGCTTCTCTTTTATTTCACCAAATCCCTTCTTTTGGCAACTCATGAAACATAACCCATCTGTGTGGGTCTGCGTGTTTCACTCAAGTCAAACGGTTAAATGAGCATGGAAATGAAGTCCATTTGATGTAGTCATGTGTGGATGAGGATGTGTTTGTGTGGGTGGCATGGGGGATCCGAGAGGCTAATTTAGATTTGTGACCTCCCATAATTTTTAGAAAGCAACTGAGCTCTCTCTGAAAGCCAGGCTCAGATCTCTGTGGTGGTTTTGAAATCTTGTTTTACGTACATCCTTTAACACTTTTTTTCCATTCATTTCTTGTTCATCTTTATAAAGACTCACAAATTAAATCCTTTAAGTGCCGCACTTTTGCCTGTTTGTTTAGAACAAGCACTGTTTTGGTTTTCTGTCTTGAGCTGCCCAACAATTACTGAGTTCAGTCATGAATTTGATGTCCAAACCTGACCTTTTGCTGTGTTTGAGAACTAAGTTGATATCAGATTCTCACACAAATCAATGCCAGATGTTTTGTATCTGGTTCTGTCCAGTTGGAAAGCTTGAGCAGTGTTTGTTATGATAAATATCCTGCTGATCACCAGTGAGACTGTTGTTACAAGGCTTTCCCATGTCCTTGTAATGGGGGATTTCCAGATTAGTTGGCTTGTGTATAATTTTTAACTTTCTTCCGCAATGACAGTACCTACACCAATAATTGTTTTGTTTTTGTTTTTTTTTACAAACCATACAGTATTTTTGGCATTCGTAAAAACAACACCAGTATTGTTTTTTTTTTTTTTTTTTTAATTCTGAGTAAAGGAATCCTGTCTCTTGTTGTCAGCTATAAAGCATGTGTGGCTAGTTTTGTTTTCCATTGTAGTTAAATTCAACAGTGTGAAAAGCCTCCAAAGTCACTTTTGGGAAAGAAAACATCTGCTAAATGGTTGCATCTCGCTCTCAGAACCATAGCTGAACCAGACTTTACCTGATATGTGCTTTTGCTGGTGTGTGTGTCTCTACGTGTTTGGCAGTGCAGAAACCCTGGCTAACCCCCTCTGCGCTTCTCAATGTCCTGTCTCTGAAGAGCTATGACCATTAAGCAGCTGTTCGCTTCTAAAGCCACAAAAAAAATGAGAGAGCTGTGAGAATGCAAATGAGTCTCTGTATGCGCCAAAACTTCTCCAGAGGGAAACACTGTTAGGTCAGAGATACACACACACAGTAGCTCCTACAGTAGTGTACGTGTGTCATCACACATCTGCAGAGGCACATATGCACACATGTGCAGCTAGGTTAGACTCCCTATTATGTAGTGCAAGGATCCCCTTGAGTATCAAATGATCTTTCTGTAACTACATTTCTCCTGGAATTGGAAAGCCGAGGCTTTAGAGTCCAATACATCTGATTAAACCTACTCCAGGTACAGACTTCTTCAACTGCAAATACCTGTCTTAAACAGCAATTTCCTATTTGTGTTACAGTTTGATTTAGGGACTCTCTTTTCACACCGTAATTGTTTGGTACATAGTCTATTAGGAGATGAGTGTTATTACAAAAAAGTACCACGCTGTGCACCAAAACAGGGACATTGTTCTAAGGACACTTCAAATTTGTTCACAAAGCAGCTCCTTTGTATAGCTGTCCATGGTGCTGAAACCATTCTTGAAGGTGAAGAGAAAAGAGTGGGGGAGTGAGTACTTTTTTTTTTTTTTTAAGAACAGCAAGCAAAGCATACACTCTGCTGATCTCCACAGACTTGAATAAGTTGTCGGGTGAATGAGAATGAAATTGTTGACAAAGAAACACTAAAAAGACTTGTAGGTTTTTGTTAAAAGCAGCTCAATTGTAGTGATGTGCAGTGCTCTGATGCTTTCCTCTTTTCCCTGAGATGTCATTAGTGTATAGCAGAGTCAGCCTCTGGGTAATGAGAATATATGGTGAAAGGTATAAAGCATTTGATGTTTTTTTTTCTTTTTCTGTGACCTAGTTTTATTTATACTCAGACTCCTAGCAGGAGACACAAGTCATTCTTTGCCCTTAGGCTGGAAGGAATTTGTGATTTTTGTATTTGTGCACATGCGTGTGACTTCTGTGTGCGCAGGTGCATGTGGGTGTACTCCTGGTGCTCCTTCTCTAATAAGAGTTTAACCTTATTAATCACATTAGAGTGCTGAGGGTGGCTTTGGTGACACTCACACATGCTTGCTCAGACGTAGAGACTCACACTAAGACATGCGCATACAGGCAGAGGCATGTCAATCTGTCATTAGTTAATAGCTCATTAGCACATGGTGATTAATTACTCTAGCAGGGTGTAGGGATGAGAGAAGAATGGGGGGGGGGGTGTAGGAAGAAGGAGATGGACCAGGAAGAGACAATGAGGCGTTTTGCTAAGGGGAAGAGAGTAGGAGGCAGGAAGGGGAGTGGTGAAAAAATGGTAACCTCCTCTCATTTCTCCAAGAACAGTTTCACGACTATTGATTCTGGATCCTGAAGCTCACACGCATGCAAGTTGTGCATGTGTGCATGCTTGTGCACGTACTCTATGGTGCAGTCAACCCCTTCTCCTGGAGGTGTTTTGCTGGGCTGTGTTTTTTCCTGTGTCTCACGGGGATCAGCTGTAAAGGTTAACTAGTCTTTTCTTAAGCTTTCAGCCTCATGACAAATGACCATGTTCAACCCATGGGGCACCTTATAGCACACCTTCTCTCTCCATCTATTCCCATCCCTCTCTCCCCCCCTTCACCCCCTTTCCCTATGCGTTTCACTTCAGGAGGCAGGAAGAAGCAGGAGAAACAAGAAGGTGTAGGTGGATGTGAACAGGCTAGGGTAAGGAAGAAAGAAGAAAAAGTGTCAGAGGGAAGAAAGGAGTTGTGGAAAAAAAAAAACAGAAAAAAAAATTAAATAACATACTACATTCTTGAAAATTGACAGCTTGCAATTCAAAATGTCTAATTTTAGTTTTAGAAAGCCTGATATTAATGCTGGAGTATAATAATGAGATAAAGAGAAAGACAGAGATTGAGTAAATCTGCATAATAGGTAAAATATTTAAAGGTATTAATCGCTTCATGCAGTTACACAATCTGTGCTACACCTTTGCATGTGTGACCTTTCATCATGATCTTTTTCTTGTTCCTTCTTGTACTTTAACACATTTGTCCTCTTTTCTTTATGTTCTCCTCTGCATCGCTCTGTGCCCTCTATTCTGACATACAGCAGGTTGAAAGAACTCTCTTGTGAATCCTGTGTGAATGGGTGCCTCTGTATATCCAACACATATATAGCCAATATATATGGTTATACAGAAATGCCAAAAATAATGATTCTGAATGGCATTGATAAATAACCTGCATGAGAAAACGCATCACTTTTGTGTACGCATGTGTGTGCATTTACATGTGTATGTGGGTAGGGATGATACGTGTGTGTGTGTGTGTGTGTGTGTGTGTGTGTGTGTGTGTGTGTATGATGGAGTATTACAAGGTGTTGTCAAGAAAGCAATTTGTTCCTGTCTCAGATGGGTTTTTTTTATCATGACAAATCGACGTGAACCTCATCTAGAAATCCAGCATCTCCTCCCGCACTCCTGCTGATTCTACCTGGGCCACAGTCTCAACTTTAATATGATGAAGTCATAGCCACAACCCTCTCCTCCTCCCTGCTGTAAATCGACTTCCAACACCTGTGTATGCAAGTGCGTGTTGTATATCAAGGACTATACCTGCCCGTGTGCTGTTCTTGATCTGTGAGGTTGCAGCGATAGGGTGTATGTGTTCCCGTGACTCATTGCGGATGATAGATGGTATCTGAGAATGTCACATGAAGAGGTAGAAAATGAGCCTGACAGCGGTCCTCTGGAGTAGTGGCTCAGGGCATGGCCTTTACTGCTCCTCCCCTCTTGTCTTTTCTCTACAACACACACCTAATTTGTGGCTGATATACTGCCCTAGCTCTTTCTGAGAGCAACAATTTCTTACCTGCCTTTCAATACACAGCAGTGTGTATTGTTCTGTTTTACTCTTTCAGAACTGACTGCAATTATTTCTGTCATCATTCTTCCTTTTTAGAGTAAAAGTACTACTGTGAAAATATTCTACAATAGGATTTTCTGCGTTCAAAATCGTACTTAAGGCTGCAGAAGCCAGAAATCAGGGGGGAGGGGGAAATTCAAGAATGTGAAAATAGACATTCCTTCTGCAGATATCTCCTTTCTGTCAGAAATCTAAACATAGATGGTCTGATGCTGTTTCTAGCCATTACAGAAAAGTGAAGCTAAAATATTGCAGTGATGGGAGCTGCCATGTTGCCCCTGTGACACATTGCGTAGTAGAGCAGTAGAGTCATGTTTGATGGAGTCACAGCAGCAATCTGTAATTAAAGCTTTCACTCACATAAAACACAGTTGATTAGTCAATACCTTGCATCAGCTACCTGTAAAGGGAGTCGTGAGGAGGGAAAAAATTCACATTCCATCGGAGTCACTGGAATTATAATCCACTCGTCAAAAACAATATCAGACCACCCTTGTTTTCTTCAATTGCTTGTTCATTTTAATGCCTGGTACAACTAACAGTACATTTATTTCTGGGAAAATATAATGATAACAACAAAAATAGCTCTTAAAAGTTTAATTTCAGAGCTGAAATCTACCCATTTTCCATTGTTTTCTTGATAATAAGCAAAATGACTTCAGTTCTTACATCAATAACTATGGTATTGTATTGCCAAAAACAGTGGTTTTAGGCATTCAGTTTTTTCTTTTCTCTGTTTTAATCACATGATACACAAAGGAGTTAGTACTTGATTGCATAACCACTGTTTCTTGATGACTTTTGATTTTTTTCCCGTGACTGTATACTGACAGATGATTATGAAATATGATGCCAAAAAGGGCTGCACATTGAGGCTTTAAGTTAAACTGTTAAAATGTATTAAGAATATGAAAAAAGACACTGAAGTAACATTTTTATCTTCCATTGTATATGACTGTTTTGCATTTTCACAGGTTAATTAGTTGATTGGTTAAAAAGAACATAGAAAAATATCAACACATTAAGTGTAAATATAAACTGTTGCCAATAAAGTTGGATTATGTACATATATGTGTATATATAGTCTCTGGTTGCTCTTGCAATGTAACAAATTTTGTATAAGGATCACATGTTCTGAGAGAACAATATGTCTTCAAAAAGTCAGCTTTTCATGAGCTCAGAAATGGGCTGTTTTCAGCTTTGTGATGATGCATTTTCTGGAAAATTCAAGTGGGTTTTAAAATGTTCTTTCAGCTTAAGAAGAGGGAGATTTTCCTCAACCTATTAAGGAACACTTAATCCTTAAGTTTACCACAAACATTCAGAATCAACATACTTGGAGATTTTTAGCTTGTATTACTCAGGAAGAGGAGGAAATACCTTACAGCGAAAAACAACAATTGATTAGCACTGTACTTCATTATTACTGTTACATTTGCCTCAGAGATGTAATGGAGTTGAAGTGAAAAACTCAAGTACAGTACAACCACACATCATACAGAAGTCCTGCATTTCAGCAAAATTACTTAGTTACACCTCATCACCACTCATTTTTCAGTGTCAGTAGAGTGAAACATCCCACCACTCCAGACCAGCTTATTTTAAACTGCCTTAAATACGATTCCCCTTAGTGGTGTTCAATTATATCTGAATGTATAATAAGTTTTGGACAGCCCCGGTGATTTAGGGCTGTCTGAATGCGTAATGTGTTATGAGCGACAAGTGATGTGTGTTGATGCGTACTGAATGTTGGTAGAATTCTGAAATGTGGTTATATCTTCATATTAATATGGTGATGACCACAGCATGGTGGTTTGATATTGTATATGACTAATATGTCTGCCCTCTGCTGGGCACTGTGAGGACCTCCACTCACCTGGTAACTTGACACCTGAGCTGGTAATCTGTAAGAACACAGACAGAGAGAAGCACGCTGATGTTCAGAAAATATAGCAGTGAATAAGCTGTAGCGGGCTGCTTTTGTGTTTTCAGTGGATCGACTTGTCCTTGTGGGGAGAATAATTCAAAATAAATAGAAAAGCTTGTACAGTTTTGTTGTATCAGAGGTTAAAGTTTATTTACAGGAACTGTGGTTAAGTAGCAGGAGCTGTGTTAAAAAATAAATAACTAAAGCCAGTGTTTGCGGCCACCGTCCTGTTCTGTTTGACATTGTTCTTTTTCCTATTTAGGCACATTATGTGGATGTGAGCGCGCCCATGTGAGATCTGACATATTACTGGCTTCATCGCCGCAGTGTCCTCTGCCCTTCCTCCCTCCCTCCTGCTCCGCATCCCTGCTTCACTGCCTTGTCTTTTTTCTTTCTCCCCCTTCATCCCAACCTTCCTCTCCTTCCACCCGGCTTCATCTCTCCGTCTCTTCTTGCCTCCCTCTCCCTTGGGTCCCCTATATCTCATTTTATCCTTTCTCCTCTCTCACTCTCCTTCGTCTTTGATGTGCATGCTTTGTCACATTCCCATGATTCTGTCACTCTTTCACTCTCTAACGCTCGTGGGGTCCGTTGCACGCTTCCACCCTTATTGCCACCTCCTCCTCCTCCGCTTTCTTTCTACCACTACGCTCTCCTTCCTTCACTGTCTCACCCCTACCCCTTTTTCTCTCTCCCTTTGGCTCATTCGTTAGCTCTCGCCGTCATCCTTCCTCCCCCTCCATCTCAGTGGTGTGGTGCTGCTGGGAGAGAGAGAGCAGGAGAGAGAGTGAGTGAGTGTGTGTGTGTGTGTGTATGTTGTATTGAGTCTGCTCTCAGTCTCAGCTGTGGGCAGATGGAGGATGGAGCCGCAGCCACATCTCTCCTTCTCTTCTGCTCTGCCTGCCACAGGCTGAAAGGCACTCTCTTTTTCACTCTCAGTGTCTCCTCTTCCATCCGTTCCCCTATGTCCACGCTGGCCTTGATCTGTGACGGATTGAGCAAAAAACAGGACTGAGGACTAGAAACAGGAGGGACAAAAAGACCTGCGGTGTCCTGAAAAGGGGGTAAGCAGTGCAGGGCATTGCGCTGATCTTCCCCCCACCCCCCTAAAGTGTTTCGGTGTGTAGCGCTCCTCTCTGCAGTGCCACAACTACACGTGTGCAAGTGTGTCGATCCACACTGCATGAGGGTGTGTGTGTGTCTGTCGGGCTCCTGTTCTACCCCTCGCGCAGTGCTCCGGCACTCAGCTAGCGGATTGTGCTTCTCAGAGCTCACTGCAAACAGACGGAGAGGGCAGAAGAAAGGAAAACAAGAGTCAAGAGGAGCAGCAGCAGCAGCGAGGAAGAGACAGCAACAAGGACTTTGACAAAGGGCAAAAACAGGGTGCAAAACATTGAGAATCAAGAAAAAAGGACTCTTAAGGGAGCGGAGAGGAGAGGAGTGTGGAGGAGAGGAGATAAGGGAAGAGGGCTAATCAGAAACAGAGACAAGTACGGAGCGATGCATCACTCAGGCAACACAGGAAGAACCAAGACCCTCTCTCACGAGACAGGTAAGACCCTCGGATACCTATGTGTCGTTACAGCAGTCAGGTGGCATTGTGCTATTGTCTCTGCACAATGTGAGGAACAATAGAGCCTTGCTGTAACCGGACTGTAGCCAATCCGTGTGTCTCCTCTGCTTTGAATGGACACACGCTCAAACAGAAAATCCAAGAGGCACAGGGATCCTGATTTATTTCTCATCATTTCAGCCTATATAATTTAAATGTGTGAGTATATGTGTGAAATACATACATTGAACATGTATGTGTATATATATATATATATATATACACACACACACTTCTCTGGTGAGGGGTGTGTGGGAATGTGCGAGTGGGGGCAGTGGTGATCAAACAGCATACATCGGAATAGAACTTGACTTTGATGTGCACTTGAAGTTATGACTGGCATCCGTGAATGCTAGTTTGCGCTGCTCTTCATATGTGATTCCATCCATGTACGCTTGTGTGTGTGTTTTGGTCACTAATTTCGATTTTTGTGCGCACATATGTGAGTGCAACCTTGTGTGTCGGCCCCCAGCTTTCTGGTGTTCCAATTGATGGTAATTAGAGTGATTGACAGGTAGCTGATGGCAAAAAACGGACGGGGCCAGGTTCCCATTTTAATCTATAATTTATTCATGTGTGTGTTCCTCAATATTTACAAGGTTATTTCTTGGTATTTGCCTTTCAAATTCCATCCTGATTAATTGATTGAATATTTAGATGTGATGTGGGTTCCATTTGGAAATCAGAGTGGCCTGAAGTGTTTTAAGTCTATGTGTGAACAGTGGGGGTTTTATTTTTTTTCTAGTAGTGTGGGTTTGACAGAACAATTTGACCCAAGGTAAAAGGTTGAGTGTGTCTATATCTTTGTCTTTGTATCTATGTGTGTACTTTTGATTGTGTAAGTGTCATATAATAGTTGTTTGATTGCTTTGTGGGTGTGAAGGGATTGCTAGCACTCGTCAAGCTAATCAAACAGCTCCCACAGACAATCACAACGTGGTACACACCCTCTCGGCAGCTTTGACACATCTGCCTGCTATCTGAACAAACATTATGAATTTACAATCTAGACAGGCATAATATGGGATTTTCAAAAAGATAAAAGCAACATTGTCTAAGGAAAAACAGGCCTTTCACACACACATACACACTCGCAGCCTCTGAGCCACCCACATGCAAACACACACTCACATCTGTTACACGGATCCAGCCCAGCGGTGGATAAATGTGCCTTTCTGATTGCTGCCACAGACAGGACGTGATTGGCATGGCAGACCAGGGAATTAGCCATGGTTTCCATGGTGACTAATTAGGAGGGTCCTGACTGGTGGGTTTATGAAGACAGATGACAGATCGGTGGTTCACTTCCTGCCTCACAGAGCGGGTGGTCCCATTGGCTAGCGGGACCCCCTGCCATCTGAGACAGACAGAGACTCTGCAGGCCACCTAGCACACATTCATCTGTCCTCAAACATGCAAATATCAATTTAAATTAAATTTGATCATGCAGAGCCTCATATAGTATTCATTTAAGAAGGTGTTTCATGATGTATTAAGAAAGATTTGTGTATGTTTTAAGTAATGTGAATGCCTTGGCTATCACACATACAGTATTTGAGGCACATTTATGTTGACAAAAATATAAATTTCCACACTGTAGCATCCACAGCTAAACACAAAGTAAACAACACATGTGGTGTGCCGAAGGCCAACACAGACCTACAATGGATGTATGCATATTTAGAGGCTCATTGTGAAGACACCCCTTTTATGTGACTCTAAACAAGTCAGATGCACGCACACACTCACGCTGATTATGTAGCTACAGGGCATGTGAGAGAGAAATAGGTGTGATTGGGTCCATCTGTGGCGGAGAAGGAGAGAGAGAGGCAGAGAGACACTGACGGAGAACGAGAGCTCCATCTGTGGACACCTGCCCTTCCTCCAGGCTACCGTCCCTTTTCTCTGAACTGCCAACAAGATCTGTGGTTGCACAGGTGCAAGCTTGTCTGTGTGTTTTCACAAAAATTGGGGATGTTCTGTGTTCTCAGAATGCCTGAATCTAATTGTGGAGAATTTTTCTACAAGACTGGCTGATTTTTCACAAAAAAACAGTAAGATTTTCAAGCGCTCTGATTGATGAATTTAAGAATGTAACTGTTACGTTTTCATTTAAATGTCATTTCACAGTTAATTTCACTGACACATGTCTTCAGATTTAAACCTTTTCTATAGCATAGGCTTTGACTGTACAGGTGTGCTTTTTAACATTAACTTCAACATTAACATCCATGTCTTCCTCTGTATAATGTTAATTGTTACTTATTTATGCTCAACTTACAAAGATAATTAACTGAAGCTGAGGCATTGTTTCTGTAATTTATTTTTTCATGTGCTTTTCCCTACGACTAATGGGAAAAATATGAAAAAGATTTGGTATGTAGTGGCTCAAAAACTCATCATATTCAAGGTTGCATTTCTTTTTCTACCAAAAGAATACAACAACTGGCAAGTGATACTCAGAGATTCATGTGTAATTCATGTTCCTGGACACAAGGAATGCAGTGTTGAGTACCACGTTAGACACCTTAAGAACCTTCTGTCACAAAAATTGGTGATAACAGATAGAAGAGTCAGCCTTCCCTTTCATTTCATTCATCTATCTGTCCTGTCTGTCTCCCTCAGTCAGGCACCAGCTCCACCTAATGGCCTCCACAGGTACTGAGCCACACACAAACACATAGAACAATGACACAGGCTGACACGCACACTCACGCTTTGATTAAAATGGCTGGAGCACAATTCCATTTCAACACGCCGAACGAGGTAGTTAGAAAGCCACTGAGATAATGGCCGTGATTTTTGGTCGGACGCTATTTATTGGAATACAACCCCTCACACGGGGAGTGAGGCGGAGGGGAGGAGAGGACACAAAAGGAGAGGTGATTGGAAGAGGCACAGAGTGGGAGAGAGAAAAAATAGCAAAGCGATTGAAGAAGACGTGCGTGTCACGGCTAAACAAATAAGCATGTGTGGGAACAGATGGTAATAAAGTTCTCTGTTACAAGACTAGTGGCTCGTACGCACGCACAAACACACACACACACACAGACACACACATGCACAGCTTGATTATGCAGAGTATTGGGCCGTGAGTCATTAAGACTTTGCCTCAGTGAAGCTGACTCGAAAGTGAGCAACGACAGTCATCTACAAAGGCCGGTCACTAGCAGTCATCTCTTTTTCCTCATCCTTCGTTTTACTCTGTCCATCTGTCTCTGCCTGCTTCGCTCCTTCTCCTTCTTTGTTTCCACCTATTTTGGCCTCTTTACTGACTCCTCTATTCTCTCTACCCACTGCTTTTCTCCTTCCTTCTCCATCTCCACGCATCTCTTTGCCTCACTTTCTCCAATCCCCCCCCCCCCTCTCTGTTCGCTTATTGCTTTAGGAAAATGATTTTTCTCTCAGCTTTCCATCCACTGTTCTTGAACCAAAATGTGTGTGTATATGTGCGTATGTGTTTGCGAGCGTGATGTGTGAGGGTGATGTGTCCTCAATCACAGTGAAAGCATTTGTTTCCCTCCGCCAGTGGAGATAGATTATGTATTTCACTCCTTTTTCTTGCATTGCTTTTTTCCCCTCCTACCATCACACGTTTTGTCCTCCCAACTCAAGGTCAGGTGGAAGATTGCTTTTAGCCCCCTGTGTCCTTTCCGATGCACCAGGCATTATTGTGTGTACGGTGCTGTGCCTGTGCATTTGTGCATAATATGTGAGGTTTTGACGGCTGTGTGTGCATGTCTGAAATCACAGGGATACAGGATTTTGTTTTGCATAGTTCAATCTGTCCAGTCTCTCATTAGGTAAGCACTTGTGTGCGCTCTGTATTTGTGCGTCACTGTGATTGAAAAGCAGTCAGCCAGCAATCTCGGTTTGCAAGTCACTCTTGAAGAAATGAAACAGAAAACGAAGGGAAATCACTCAATATAACACAGCTAACATTAAAACATTTGGATCTCAGACTTAGTTTTTTATTGAACACATTTAAAAAGTAAATTGTTTTAAAAAGGTTTCCTCACAAATTTTCTAGATGCATTTTCCTATGTAAATATTTAATGCATTTATTGATTTTCTTGTCTGTGTGTGTATGTGTGTCTGCTGCATAGAGCATGTGGTTGGTTTTTGTATGGACGGTTGGAGGTATTAATTTTCACAGTGGTGATTTGGGTGAGTAAAGGGCTGGCAAGCTAACTGGTGTTCTCAGCATGCTTTTGAGCATGAGTGTGTGTGTGTGTGTGTGGGGGGGTGCCTGCGTGGGTGTGTGTGTGTGGAAGTGTGTGTCTGATCAGCGAGCTGGCTGGTTTTATGCTTCACTACCCTGGCTGCTCATCCATGTGTGCCATCTGCATGTGGCGCTGCCATGTGTGTCACCTATACCCCAACACATCCCACTCCTCTCATATCTCTAACCATCCCTTCATCCACACCTGACACTAATCATTGTCCTCTTATCACCTGCTTTTTCTGTTTTCATTTAAAAACCTAATTTATAAAAAGAAAAAGAAAACAAAAGCTGACATTGCAGTTAATTTAAAATCTTTCATTTACTTCACGCTGCATATTAATAAAGAAAAATAATGTTTTTTACACAGATATTCATTATTTTCATTCACCTTTTAATTTTCCTCTAAGCAAAAACCCATCACATTCTCAATCAGAACGACTGTGTAGGACGCAGTGTTATCCCATTTGTTAGCTATGCAACACTAACACTCTAAGTGATCGATCCGTGCCATAGCTAACTATGTGACAGATGAAAGTGTCACAATTACAGTCATGCTGAAGTGACAAATTGATCTGGGCATTTCTGCTGGAAAAGAGTTTTTGTCTTAGGGGTGCCATTGTTCATCTGCACAGCCTCATTATACCTTCTGGGGTAGCAGCGACAGGAGTGACTCATTGACTCATCACGCTGTTGTTTGTAAACTCGAAACCTGACTAACCATACTCCATTCTATTCTTCATCTTATCTAATGGTCCCCATTTCTCTGCTATCTCACTGCTACTGCCTCCCATGCACGTTTCCCTCTCACCACCTTCCTTCATCTTTAATATCCTTCTCCCCAAAGCACTGACTCTGGCTCTCTGAACTCTTCACCCTTTCTTTTGTTCTCTCCCCTGCATCTCTTCCTCCCTTCTCTTTTCCTCTCCCAAACACTCTCCTCAGGTCTGAGTTATTAACATAAAAAAGGAGGAGAGCCTACCTCTCCTCCAGCCCAGACCGTGAGTCACTCCACCCCGTCAGCAACTGGCTGCCTCCCCGGCTTTCACATCACGACAGATGTGAAACCGATTTAAAGAATGGAGTGAGGACAATGGCTTATGTGTTGCAGAGAGTCATGTGCAGCGGTTTCAAAGAGTCATACTTCAGCTGAAGACAGTCAGGTTGTTTGCTGTACTGCTTCTGCAGCAAAAATAGGTCAAATATGGGATTGTTTCACAAGCACAGGAGAGGAAATGATTTTGCTAAACAATAGTGGAAATGAGGCAAGCTTTGTAAATGGAGGAACTGTCCTCATGTAGCTCGTCTTTTGCAGCGTCAGAGTATATTGTCTGGTAATGGATACCGATTCATTCAGTACACAGTCACAGTTTTAAAGAAGATATTATCAATCACGTGTGTCCTTTAAATCACAGCAAGGAGTTCCAGCCTGTCCTTTTGCAGACAGTAATGCATTATAGAGTTAGTTTTATTATCTTTGAATTACTTTGATGAACGCACTAAAATGACTCTCGAAAAAGATACATTAGCCGTCCATCAGTTTTGTGAGGTGGATGACACATTTGACTAAAATGTTTTTCACTTTTCCCTCAATTAACTCAACGTAATGTGTTCACTTCCACAAGAGATGATTAAACAGAGCAACATCATGACTTCCCTTTTTCTCCATTTCAGCAGTCACAGTAGATGTGGTTACAGCTCAGGGGAAATTTATTCAGGAGTCGTCGGCATATTCAGTTGTTGTTTCTCACTGAAGAATTAGAAAGGAATTGGAAAGGTCACTGTAGTTGTGAGTGAAGTAATTTAAATCATTAAACCAGAACCTAACTCACTGCATAGGATACAGTTATGTAACATCTTGTTTTTATTTTTCTTAATCCCCCCCTCTCTCTTTCTCATTAAGCCTAATTCTCTGCCTTTATATTGGTAAGACGCGCACGCGCACACACACACACACACACACACAAAAGCTCATCATACAATAGTTCCAGCTGCTGAACTAACTGTGTTTTGAAGATACAGGACACTGTGACCTTGCCTTAGGGATGATGACGAAGTGAAACTCTGTCTTTTTGTGTGTGTGTGTGTGTGTGTGTGTGTTACTAATGACCACTGCTTAAGGGGGTGATGAGGGGAGATGGGCCGTGCAGCAGGGCAAAAGGGGCAATGAAATGATCCCATCGATCATTCTTGATCACCTAAACAATATCACACAGCACATTCATTTGCCTCAGTATGTGTGAGCGTGTCTTTTTCGCTTTGTCTCTTGTATTGACACACATATTGAGTCTCACCTCTCTAACATGGCGTGTGCCCATGTATGCTTTCAGACTGATGCTGCAGTGATGGCAGTGGCCAAATGCCAGCTCTTACACAGTTCCATTAGCATTGCGAAGGCTGGCCGTAGATTGCTATTGATTGACTATGGCCTCTATTCATAGGCTGTTCAGCTTGAAGCGTACACACACACACACACACACACACACACACACACACACTCATACACAGAGAGCTGGACACGCAAGTACGCTAGAACAGACCTCGATTGAAACCAGACACAGATTTAAATGGTTTAGATTTTTCTCTTGAGTTCACTCATGTTATATCCATTTGACTTCTAATGTGACATTTAGTTGTTTATTCTCTTCTTTCCTAGTTAAAAAAAAAAAAAAAAAAAATCTGATTCCCAACTTAAAAACAGCAAAAGTCTTATGATAACTCACTGACCTTTAGTATTAAGTCATAATGGCCAGTGCTGTGGAGGAATAAAATAAACAGTACTTACAGGGATTTGACTAGTGATTTGGCTGAACTGAGTACCGCTGTGAGCTCTGACAGAGACTTGAGGACGACGAGCTTGTCGATGGCTGAGCTTTGGATTTTAAACAAATCAATGCCAAGTGACTGGACCCCGGAGCCACTTCTTAATGAGAACCACTGCTCAGAGATCTCCATACTCCCTCTGTCTGTTCCCCGCCCGCTGCTTGGTCTTTATCTCTCACACTGTTTTTATTTTCTGTCTCTGCCGTTACACTCACCTCTTGCCCTTCGCCCACATGACATGTACGCACAAATCTGCATGCACGCAACTCACACCGCACTCTGTCTCAGTGTTGTATTTTTTTTTTTTTTTTTCTTATGTGATATTGTTAGACAGCCCCGTGTCGGGCCTTCCAGTGGCGGTCCAGTTTATGCCGAGGCTCTGCTTGACTAATCTATGAGTGTCACAGCAAGAAAGACTGCGCTGCCTTAGAAATTCTGGCATCATCATGACCAAAAACATAATCAGAGGGGTGATAGGATTTAATAAAAACCTGTCACTTGATAGTCCACAGTGCTATTTATTATTTACAGAAAAATGTGTTGTACATGTAGGTGTGTGCGGTCCCTGTAACAGCTGCATCTATTGTTTCACATTGTGTGTGTTTGCGCACAAATGGCAGTATGTGTGTTGGTGTGTGTGTGTGTGAACACGTTGAGGGGATTAAGGATGTAATGCAGGATTATCCAGCAGGTAGACTTCCCACTTCTTCTGCCGAGAAGGAGATGGAGAGGCAGAGTGGATGTGGAAGAGTCAATGGATGGATGGATGGATGGATGGATAGGGGGAGAAAGACTGTGACAAATCGATGGAAAATAAGAAGAAAATGTGACTTTAATTCATCAAGTACAATGGAGACCGCCATCACCTAAAGTGAATTAAAAGGAGGGAAATTAAAGGCAAATTAACAGAACACAGGAGAAAATATTTAATAAGTCCATTTTAAAAACACGCATGTAAAATATTTTTGTCATTCATAAGAACACTTACACTCAGAAACTAAATATATGCACGCAATAAAATGTACACATGAGAGTCTTACCACATTGTGTTAGTTTAAAGCTCAGGAAAACTAAAGATTTATTTTTGTTTTTGCTCTTGGAATAGCAAATACTTCTCAATTCTTACTCTCATAGTTTCAACTTTTATGAGCAAGTCAGGGATGTATCTTGGAGGGAAGGTATTTTAATCATTTATAGACATGACATAAGATTTTAAACTCTATTCTCTGACACTCTGGTAGCTAATGCAAGACCTGACACACAAGTAAGAGAGACGGAGAAGAAGAAAGAGGAATCTAAGCCTGTATAGCGCTCCAGCTCTACCAGGAATGTTGTTCGGAGAAAACAGCAGCTGAGGAGAAGAAAAAGGAAAAGGAATGTTATTGTGCTTTCCAGGGGAAGCACAAAATATTGAATTTTCAGATCCAGTAATGGGAGCAAATCATTCCTCCACCTTTTGTGTTTGTATATTTGTGTCAGCAAGTCTTTGCTCTTTTTGACAGAACTCTTAACATTGTTAACTACACACATCACTGTTCAAGTATAATGACACATATTCAAATATAATGAGACTTGAGGCATTGGTATTGCTGTGTTCAAAGTGTTGTTTTGTGCGTGCGTGTGTGTGTGTGTGTGGAAGGGGGGTTGTTTAGTTTTTTTTTTCTATTTATTGCTGCATACTGCTTCAAGGTCCCCACTGCCTTTGTTCACCAACAATTGCCAAGTAATATTAAAACATATGCAGTAATGTGTGCAAGGGAACCTACTGTATGTTGCCAGTTTAAAGCCCACGGGAGGCGACAGCGGCGTTCTCGTGCACACTCACACATGGAGCACCAACCAGGGAGTACAGGGTCTATCTGTAACATTTTGTAATTGTTTTGGACTAATCCTGGTTTTAATATGTCTCTCACAGCAGGGAGGCCTTCACGCTTAATAGACACCATGGATTTGTTTAATTACGTCTGTCTGTGTGTTTCTGCCTGCGTGTGAGCGTTTCCACACGTATGTTGTGAGTGGGAAAAGTAAGAGCATCTGACTGTTTTAGTGCCACTTTGTTTAGTAAATGTGTGCATGCGTGATGTAAAGAATTTTCCAAATCATACAAAAGGAGAGGAAAAGGTTAGGCGTAGAGATACAATTGCACGGTCTTCACACAAAACTGATGTAGGCACACACACTCATCCAGAGAGTGAACCCTTGGCAGTACTTCTCCAGTCTGTTTGAAGTGGTGTCTCACGGGAGGCTATAGGACTGTGGCAGTGTTCACCCACTCAAACACACACACACACACACACACACACACACTGGCTCGTAGGGAAAGAGGGATTGCGGGAAAAAAAACGGAAGACAGACAGAGAAGACAGTAGGAGGAGTGCTTTTCCTCAAACACACTCCAGCTCGTCTCATCCCTATCTGTCGCTCGCTCTCTCTTTCTCGCCGCTCCCAGTGCAGACATAGACAGGCAGCGCTCAGAGAACAGGTTGAGGTTGTTTACAGCCACAGATTTTATTTTTTCCCCCGGTGCTCATGCGCTCATATCTCGCTTCATCATTCACACGCCGACTGGGTGAGATTGAAACCGCACGCTAGGGACACAGCGAGGATATTACCCAGGCTGCATTGGCATCAGAAAGGGGTCTTGTCGTTTCATTTTGTCCCATTTGCGATTAGAATAGCCGGCCGGAAGACGACGACTTCAGCCGCCGGAACTGAAGGCAGACACCAAAGCCTCCTGATAAGAGCCACCCAGCAAGAATATTTTTAAACTATGTAACTGAGCTTTGCCTCCCTCGGCTTCTTTGTTCACTGCGTGACCCGATCAAGGCCGCACAAATTTAATGCACCACTGGGCAATTTCAGGGTCTGTAAACTCATCTTTGAGAACAAACAGAAGCAAATAAGATCCAAAATAAATAAAGTGAGAAACAAAAAGCGTGATGGCTGAGTGAAATATGTCAGAGGTGGTTTTTCTTACTGTTGTCGTTGGCATTTTTCAAGGGTAACTTAAAAAGCGGCTCAATTAAATGGTTTTGTCTCCAGCCCACAAATCCGTCTTGTTTTTCTTAAAACAATGAATACGGACTAACACAGATAATAACCAAAAAAAAAAAAAATAAAAAATTACAGGAACATGAAACAACCCCACTTAAAGATAAAGCTACTCTCCTGCCAGTCTTGTACTGCATTGTCATTTCTTCTGCTTTGCCTGGTTTTAACACTCATAAAAACTGTAATTTTGCTGTTGCTTATGTATGCGGACAAGGTACTCAATCAAGCCACTTCTTTTTTTTTTTTTATTCTGTCTCTCAAATTTCTCCAAACCTTTTACTGATATCCGTGCGGCGACAAAAGCAGCTAATGGAGAAGGAATGTACCTACACACAAGCACAGATGGAGAGACATGAAGAGAAAAAGGGCGAGGGACATAGATATTCAACGGCAAAAAAGAGAGGGAGAGAGCCATGCAGAAACAGAGGGATTGACACAGGAGGGGAGGCACTATGTCGTACGGAGCAGCGGAGAAGAGAGTAAAAAGCTCTCAGTCATGTTGCCAGTTTAACACTCTTGTTCCATGTGTTTATCCACGGCTTCCACTCCAACTTGTAAAGTATTTCACAACTTAAGTAAAACACCAGTTCAGTGTAAGCGATTGTTCTGCCATTCATGAACCTCACATGCGGATCGTGACAGATGGTCTAAAGCTTTTTAACGTTTTTTTTTTTTTTTTTTCATAACATCTGTAAAATAATCTTATCAAATCTCCCTGTGACTCTCAATGAGCCTAAAGTTCTAAGTGAGATTCGAATAAAAAAAAAAAAAGAATCCTCCAGTTCATGTGCTGGATTTTGCACCAAATAAATACATTATTCATTCATTGAATTAATAAAGCAGCAGTTGCATTATATCAAAATATAATTTTTACTTCTCTGATTTGATCTCATTGTTCATTTTGTCAAATTTTATTCATATACTTGATGTACTGTAGGTTAAACAAGGTTGATTTTCTTAGACATCATGCTGCTGTCAATTTTTAATTATTTCCAGTTTTTTGTAAAAAAAAAAAAAAAAAGTACTCTGTTGACACTTAACCATGAACTGGTAATGACTTCTGTATGTGGCATTTGAACTAATACCATATGATCTTTAATGCAGTGTCTTGGTTTCAGTAAATATAAATGTGTAGTATATAATTATGCTTTGAAATTTAACTTTCCTTCTCTTTATCCATTCCCTTCCCTTTCATTTTCTTGCCCTTGATTTTCTTTCCATCCTTTCACTCTCCTTCACCTTCTCTCCTCCTCTTCCTCCTCCTTCATCCTCTCAGTCTCCCCTTCAGTTCTAGAGGGTATTTTTTTTCTTTTCCATCTCCACTTAGCTTTTAGTGCTCTTCTGTGCCCCACTCAAGGGGAATCCACCTCTTTCCAGACACAGCCTTATTTTAGCAACACAAGCCGGTCCTCAGAGAGCAGTGTCAGGCCTCATACGCCACTCCTTGTGCCCCTTCATGAGTGTGTTCGTTTCAACGCTTGCATATATGAGTGCACGTACAAGGTTTCTGACTGACAGGACATGCCATGTCATCAAGAAAACAGTCCCACAAGATGTTGAGAGTTCCAAACATGCTTTTTTTTTTCTTTTTTCTTTTCTTCTATGTTCTTTTTGGTTTGTCAAAAGCCACAGGTGAATTATTAATGAGATGGGGAATTGTCGTTCTATTGCGTATGTCCCACTGCCGGTGACATGAAAGTGGTAAAGAAGAGCAAGAAAGGTCTCCGAATGAAGGCAAGCATGAAATACCAAACCTTTCTGGGTTTCTCTGAAATTTTAGAGGCAGGACTCAGTGTCTTGTGTAGCTTGCAACCCTCTCTCTCCTCCTATTTCCATTTAAATAATCACTTTTTTCCCACTTCTTCCTCTTCCGGCACA
>JAPSES010000002.1:900477-939796 GCA_029822895.1 Maxillicosta whitleyi
CCAATTCCCCCCCCACCCCCCACCCCTCTCTCTCTCTTTCTTTCTCTCTCTCTCTCTGCCTCTGTTGCTCCTTCTCTTAGCTACTCTCTTTCTCTCTCATTTTGTCACCCCTCGTTTATCTCTATCCTTTTTCCCGGCAGCGGCTTGGTGAGTTATCACCCCTCATTCAGATGAGAGGAGTGGTGTGCATGAAGGTTTGTTATTTTTTGCATCAGTGTGTGCTCACCGTGTGTGTGTGTGCACACCTTTCTTGTGTCTGTTATATAGGTGCCATTGCTAAAATGGTATGGTCGGCAGAGGGGGGTAGTTAGGTGATCCAACCAACCTGCTACGAGGTAAACACCATCTGTTCACACAAAATCTCTCCCCCCCCACCCCCATACGCCATGACTAGAATAGAGTGATCCAATAACACCTTTCCTCACGTATTTCTGCCATGCCAGGTTCACACCAAAATGTGTGCGTGTGTGCGTGCGTGCGTGCGTGCGTGTGTGTGTGTGTGTGTTTGTGGCACTGATGATAATAGATAATGACAGAACTGTTGGCTTCTAATTCACATTTTCAGGTGTTGCTCTTTTAGATTTTATAACAGGAAACATATTGGATAAAAAATACTTTTTTTTATCTTCCAGTCTCTACCTCAGCTTTTCATCCTCACTTTGCTTTGCCCTATCTTATCTCTCTCTCTCTCTCTATCTGCGCTGTCGGTCTCTCTCTGTCTGTCTATCTCTTCTTCTTTTTTCTGCTCTCTCCGTCTCTCTCCCACCCTGCGGTAGAAAAGAGTCAAATCAATCAATTCAGGTTTCTTGGGCAGACCAGTGGTGTGGCAAGAAATTGACCTTTTACTGTGTGTGTGCATGGGCATGTGTGTGTACACTAAGCAGAGGGAAGCAGTTAGAGCTAAGACACTATCTGCCTTAGAGCTGATGGTGCCATCCAGTGTGGCAGTGCCCGCAGCTAGCCAGTAAGGATCATGTACACACACACATACACACAGGCGCACGCAAACGAAGCTCTCTACCCTCAGCTATCTCAGATATGACAAGTACATTGACTGTGGACACAGCATTAGCGAGGCTCTGTGTCTTTTTATAGCTTTTATGCTAAGCAGCATACCATCGCAGGCTTTCCATTTTTGCCCGACTGGGTATTGAGTGTATTGAGTGAGCGAGTTAGCCTGGGTTAAGTGGCTGTGCTTAAGGGCACAACAGCACTGCTGCGATCACTGGCTGGCCCCATACAGCTTTGGAATGAGCCCTGGAAAATAAGATAAAGGGCTGATGAAAACACACACACACACACATACAGCTGTACAGGGACAGTGGACGAACAGAGTGGGAAAGAAATGTTTGATTTTCTGTCATCCCTTTGTTTTTGTTAGATTGTCAATTTGTATTTCTCTCATTTCCTTTTTTCTTTGCTCCCACACTCGTTTATAGATCGCAAGCTTCTCTCACACAGGCATATATAGTGCCAGATGTGGGCTGACACTCCCCATCTATCCAGAAGGTGGGGGTTTAATAGAGATTTATAATGATTATCAGGAGACTGAGAAAGAATATCGTCGCAGCCACTATCTACTGATGGAGGACTGAGGGGATGGTAGCAAAGAAAAAAGAATGGAGTTCAGTGGAGAATATGTTAGGGAGTTATTGACAATGCTATAAATGCACAGATCCATGGTGTGTGTCTGTTGGCATGTGTGTGCTCCAGGCTAGGTCACATAAACAAAGTCAAAAAATCTTAGGGGCCAAAGCTGCTGGGGCTATAACCTGAGGGCAGCGTATTGAAAAGAAATCCGGTGCATGTGTATGTGTGAGCTTGAGTGTTTGAATGAACAGTTTTTTTTTTTTTTTCTGTGCTTCTCAGTGTGTGTCTGGATGTTTCGCTAAGACCTACTACTTACTTGCTCCATGTAGCCTCCGTAATATCATGATAATGCACTTGGATTCCTCTGCTCCCGGACCTCGTGCACTCTCTGGAGATTCTTCCGTGGAGAATTTCTTGGCTTACTCGAGCCTTGCACACTGCCTCCTCCTCCGCCGCTGTCTGTCTGTCCTCATCTCGCTGTTCTGTGCTAAAACAGCTCATAATTATTGTCTTAGCATCCTTCATGTATAATTTATCAGCCGTTTAAAAGCGGAGGTGCATGCAATTAAATCTAGAGGGAGCTTCTGTCTCTCCAAATCTCCCCTTCCTCTCTCCCTTTCATAATTTTCTCCCCCCCTCGGTCTCTCACATGCGCAGGAGCTTTCAGTCACTTCCTTTTACTCTTTGTGTTATTCCTTTACGCTGCTCCGTTGTGCATCCCGCTCCTTCCTGTCTCTTTCACTCACTTTCTGAGTCCATTCTGCCTTCGCTCTCCTGCTCACTCGCCTTAACATCTAAATATGTGTTGGAAATTGGATAAATCATGCAGAGGTATTATTGTTCCTTCTCTCTTTCTCTCTCCATTTTCTTTCCATCTTTCACTCTTTTGCTCCCTTATTCCCTCCCTCCCAGAGAGAAAGGAGAGGAGAGGAGAGGCGCAGAGTAATTGGATTCCCCCTAATAGCGAGGGTAATGTTGACAGTACATAAATCCTGCCACTGAAATAGCGCCTCGTTTATCTTCTGATTTTGCCTCATTGTTTTTCGGCGCCTGTTTCCCACCTTCATCCTCCTCCCTGTGCAACTCCTGTATGTGCTATTCCACCACGTACTTTCCTCTCCTCACCCCTCCTTCCTTTCATCTCCCCCAGGGTCTCATCAGGTAGCCTTGATTGTCTAGATGGGCCCCGTATGGGACAATGCGTCTCCGCATAAATTGGTCGACACGGTTTGGTTGCAGCCAAGCAGATATTGGAAAGAACAAGGCAGAGAGGAACATGAACTCGAAAGGCAGATAAAAAGAGAAGACGCATGTTGCATTGGATATGCGGCACAACATAAGGTTTACAGGAAACAATGAAGGATGCACTTGACTCTACTCTGTGCAAATAAATCTGTTCATTCCCTCATTCAACATATTTTTTCCTCTAGGCTTTCATCTGGTTTTGAGTATGGTGATACTTCAGGAAGACCTTAAATCACATTCGGTGTCAGATCCGTAGGTTCCTGTAATCACGCCTGTGAAACAACCACTCACTTAATAGCACATACAAATTAGCCGTACAACGTTTTTTTTTTTCCAGTTTTTAATAATATACACAAGACAGCCCCCACAAAATAATCCCCCATACAACACCAGGGCTCCACTTTAAATTTAAATTGTGTTCAACCATGACAAACCGAATAAGCAGAAACACAAGTTTGTGTGCAGAAAATGCCTGAAGAAAGAGGAGAAGATGAGTATGAAAGGAGCAGAGAAGGAAAATAAAGAGATACGACGATGAGAAAGATAAAAAAGTAAACTATTAAAGTCGGTTTCAATCATCTCCACCTTTCTCTTTTCCTCTCCTCCTCCTCCTCCCTTTCCTTTAAATATCAAGCATCCTCATCAATAATTGACTGAGAGTCTGGCGGTTGATCAGCAATGAGCAGCCCTTTATAACAGCATTAGGAGCCCTTCACATGCTTGCACATACACACACACACTTTCCAAACAT
This sequence comes from Maxillicosta whitleyi, assembly GCA_029822895.1. Classification (NCBI taxonomy): domain Eukaryota; kingdom Metazoa; phylum Chordata; class Actinopteri; order Perciformes; family Neosebastidae; genus Maxillicosta; species Maxillicosta whitleyi. The sequence continues at coordinate 904,064 of JAPSES010000002.1, forward strand.
CCTCCCTTTGATGCTCTTTCATGATCCATCTCATTGACGCAGGAGTGTGGGTCAGGTCAGCTAATCAATCACGTGCATGGCATTTAAATGGTCTGGTCCATCTATAGGCTCCCTGTGTGCTTACTCCTCTGATCTCTTTTTCTGCAAACACAGAAACACTGACAAGGTGGTCATGCAAGAGGAAGGCTTTTGTGAAGAGGCTACAGTTTGAATCCACAGTGTACACCTTAGCCGTCTGCTTTTGCTGTTATCAAGAATGCTGAGAGTCAAGCAACAGCATCAAGGTCAAGTCGTGCTCTTTCATCTTCCCTGCTTTGCTTGCAGCGTCCACTCATACCTTTCATATATGATCGCCTGGAGGAACAGAGATGGAGAGAATGATATAAGCGATGTATGATTTTTTTTTTTTACCCACAAGTAGCTGCACAGACCTCTTTAAATTCAATGGTCGAATGAAAGTATATTTACTCAAGTACCTTATTTAACAGTAGATTTCAGGTGCTTTGCCCAAGTATCTCCATTTTATGCAACTTGATGGTTGTGCTCCATTACATTTCAGAAGAGAACATTCTACTTTCAAACCCCACACTATCTGTCTGACAGCTTTAGTTACTTTTCAGATTATATTCTTTCATCCCTTTCCTGTCCGTTGAAAGCTGTGTATACCTGAATGTGTTGCTTCTGAGTGTTTTGATAAACCGAAGAACTGAGATGGGCTGAGAAAATTCTTACATTGGTGAAATGATCCTTTGAAAATCTTTTGGATTAGCTGAAAGTGGATTGTCACAAAGCTGAAAAAAAATGTTAAAGTTGACTTTAGAAATACATGGTTCTGACAGGATAACATAGCTATAAACATTCTGGTTTTGCAGAATATGATGCCTTTGTTGATTGATTTTACAAACTTTTTCATCCTTGAGAAGGTCATGGGGATCACTTGGACGTGTCACCAGCTCATCTCAGGGCTGAAGTATACGGACCAACAACCATCATTCACTCTCACACTCACATGAGGGGTGATTTAGATTTACCAACTAACCTGTTTAGGTATATTAAATTACACTATAGATAGTTAAATTGAGCTGTAAACATGTGTCCCAGTAAAATAAAGCAAACCCAAAAACATTATACAGTAACAAACAAACATTGACAGGGACCCCTCATCCATAATGAATACTTACTTTTACGGTTACATTTTGAATATAATTGCTACACTCCTTTATTTAGGCTTGAAAGCCAAACCCTCGACTTTAGTCAAGCTGAATAATTCTTTCACCTCTGTTTAAATTCATGTGGGTTTTTTTTCCTGCATAGTTTAAGTATGCCAGAAATGTATTATATTTGTTGTTTCCCTGGGTGGTCTGCAGACGCTATTAATGCCACACAGTCATTTAATTGGATTGTCAATCTGGGGAAGCCCACTTCCTCCTCTGTTTAACACTCTCACATAATAACACGCCACAGCCCTCAGGGGCTGTTACCTTAACCACACATCATAATCATATATTAATCAGATTTTATCTGTCATTGTGCAAAGTCCTGTGTTAGATTCTAAAGATGTGTTGGCAACTGGGTAAAACCCAACAAAGGTAATAAAGTGGAATAAATACGTGAAGGAGAAGAAGAGGAAGAAAGGAAGCCATTTTTTTCTCATGGTGTTGTCCCAGTGCCACGCTGCCTCCCCCTCTTGTGCTGAGCTCTGACATCTTTCTCCAGCCAATCAATAGGTCACATTTCTTATTACACCCTGCCACTCACCTACACTCCTTTTTGCTTGTACACACAAGCAAAACAAACATAGACACACACCTACAGTTGCTTTTAAAACAACCTCTTTTTTTCCTGGCTGTTTTTGTTTTGTGAGTCACCACTTGTCTAAACCTTACTTTTGTTCCTCCATCCATCCTTTCATGGCTACAGTATCCTCACCTCACTGCTCTGTCATCTTACCACCAGCCCAGTCACATGAACATGTTTTTCCTCCTTTCATCCTTCTTTTATGCAGTTTATATTCATCCTCCTCAAATTCTCTTGTCCTCTCCGGCCTTTCGTCATCCAGTGTGCCCTCCTTTCATTCTGCTCCTCCTTCACACATCTCCCTCCTTCTCTTCTTGCTCCTCTACTCTCATTTTCCACTTTGCTGCTCTTCCTCTCATCAGTCAGTCAGCCTGCGGTCTGACAGAGATGTGGGGTTCTGATGGAAGCTGCCAGACTGTCAGCACGTATCTATTCAGCAACATAAACTCGTACACACACTTAACATGCAACAGAGAGCACGAGAAACCAAGAAGAAATCGTCAAGCAACCCAAATAAAGCATCGACTGCATTCATATTGCTGGTCTCAATTTGAATTTTCATGCATTTATTTCTACTTATGTCTTGCAGGCCTGCTGTCAAAAAGGAAAATTGTTGTTGTTTTGCAGATGCAATTCTCTTGACATTATAATTGGGAAGGTGTGTGGGGAGATAAACAAACTTTAAAAACTGTTGTTTGTGTTCCAAGCTTGAGTGTGTGTGATGTTGTAGATGTCATCTATTTGGTATTATAGTGGTGGACTGTTTTTCCAAGGCCACTATATAACCATTATTGTCAGTTGCCCCTGTAAACAATCTCAGAGGTTGCGAGGACATTCTCCATAAAAGCTATCTTACTGTGTATTCAATTTCCACATTGTTTGAATACTAGAAAATATCTTATCTCTCAGTTATTGTGCTTGACTATAGCCCTTTCTAATGTCTTTTTCCCCTTCCTCTATATTTGACCAGTGTGTTAGATGAAACATCGTTTGTATCATGTTAGTCAAAGATAGTTTCGGTCCTCAAGTCTCGGAACAGGACATGGCGGCTCTTTGATAAAGAATTTTGCCTTCACACGGAGCGGTATCAAAGGAGATATAATTTGTCTTTACTAAAATGAGTTTGATTCAGTCGTCTCTCTTATAGCACTGAGTAAACAGACGCAGCAGGACTTTGGTTTTGGCATACTGATGTCCTGTGGGAGTCGGTCTATGAGCAAAGAGGAAAATATGCACAGTTTGATTCTGAGGAAAGATGTCCTCCGCCGTGGCACTTTTCCTCCAGCACCATGTTTCTTCCAGCGCTCTGTTTTCATCCCCCGTTCCCTTGTTAGCCTGTGTTCTCCCATCTCCAGAGATTTGAGAGGAAGGAGTGGGTTATAGTTGTAGGGACCCTCACTGTGCATGTGGATTTGTGTGAGTGCATGTTTGGATATGTGCATGCTGGAAGTAAAATAATGCAATGGAAAGAGTAAGGAAGGAAGGGATGTACAAGAGCTGCGCTGGCTTCTGGAAGATGCACAAGCAGGAAACTGGTGAAGAGGATGAAGAGGAGCGGGAAGGGTGCAAAGCCAAACTCAGTCCCACAGGCTTCCAAGTGCAAGTAGATTTCAGTCTGGGAGTGTTTGGAGAATTATAGAAATGGGATGAAGGAAATGAGGAACAGACAGTTCTGGCCCTATAGGAGTCAATCTGTTCCCCTCTCTATTGTTGGTAAAAGGAAATAAAAAAAAAAAAAAAAGAATCTTGTGGAGGGCTCGGCTTTAGACTCAGCCTTGTTCGTCTCTTCTCTCCTGCTCCCACTTTCTGTTTGGGATGTAACAGTTAATCCACTACCACAAGTGCCATCAAGCCCCTTCTGCTGCTCTCACTAACTCTCTTTCATACATGCTTCTTCCTCACTCAAATTCTTCTCATTTTCTGATTTTTATACAGCAGTGGCAGCAGTCGTTAAACTTCCTGCCACTCCCTTTGTTTTTTTCCCATGTAGTCATATGCTTGAGTTTCTGAGTAGAATTGGCAGGAACAGGATCTTATCATTCCACAAAATAAAGCAGATAGCTTGTGTCAGACAGAAGAAACATGAAAATCTGCCCTGATTTTCTGTGCGATGTTTGACAAATGCATTCTAAACTCAACATTTTCAACCAAAAGAAACTTTTTAGAAAAGCATTTGTTAAATGGATCATCAGTAAATGAGGCGCTGCCTGTTAAATGAAGAATCAAATAATGTGCAGTTAACGATAAACAGAACCTCATCATCAGCCTAGTCTAATGATAGTCTAATTGAATTTTTTCATGGCAAAGAATTAGAACAATCATTTTGACAGTGTGAGCCACAGGCTATGATGCAGCTCTGAATCGTTGATAAAAATAGCGAGCCATTTGGATCTGTCATTTTCTCAAACTGTATGGGTGTTTTTTTACTGTAAGCCCTAATAATATGTCATTTGTTGTCTGAAGTTCTATAGTAAACTACTCTGCTGCATCAGACCAACAGTTTTGCCTTATGCATTTTCTACTCCAGCAAAGAACTGATTAAAGTGTTAGACTCTCTAACACATTTTATCCCAGGCACAGATTTAATTTAAGTGCAAAGAATGTATATGAAATCCTTTGATGAAGTGCATTTTCCAATCGTTTTAGTGTTAAACGCTACCGCAGTGTGCCACCACGGGTGCCTCCAGATGTGACCCAACCAAGGCAGCCTCTGTCTTGAGGCGAGACGTGCCAGATGGGGGTTGTGGAACAGTTGGATAGATGGAAGCCAGGGGCCCCGAGGCAAAGAGGAGCCCTGTGACATTGAGGGGCACAAGTGGCCGCAGAGCTGACAAGATGAGAAGTGATATGCCCTCACCATTCCTGTCAGTCACGCCACCTCATTAGAGAAGGAGGAAAAGGTAGAGAGAGTATGCAGAGGAAGACAGCAAGAGAGGATTCTAGCTGTGGTATTTATGTTGGCGAGAACCGATTTTTAGTGGAATTACAATCATAGGAAGGCTCCACAGCTGTCAAGGAACCTAGTTCAAAGATTGTTAAATTAGCATACTGTGTTTGGCACCCTAGCATAGCAATGAAGCAATGCTGCAGAGGCACCTAGCGTGGATTTGGTGCACAGGCTAGTGCAGTGTAAGTAGTGGAGGGTGGAGAAGTGGGGTGGTGGGGAAGATAACATGAAGGCATGAAATATTAACCCCTGGCTAAACATCCAAGCTTAGCCGTCTGTGAAATCCCACTGTGGACAATGCTAATACATGCATTCACATGGGAGATGATAGGGCCTTGTTGCACTGCCAGATGGAAAGTATGCATTAAGAAGCTCTCTCATGTATTCATACTCCCATAATAGGATCTATAAGACGAAAATCCCAACAGTCATTTCAGTAACGCAGACAGAACAATACAGAATTTAGAAATGTGTGCGTGCACATACACATTCACACACTATCTCACACACTCACTCAGACACACAACATCCTTTGCCTCTGAAGCTAAATAGTTGATTGATGGTCTAAGCTGTGAAGAAATGCTCTCCTTTATGTCTCTAAAGGTTTGTAATTGCTGCAGTGAAAGGATGCTCACTCGCCTGGAATATTGATCCTAATGGGATTACTATCCTCCACCAGAGAGAGGGTGATAGAGAGAAAGAGAAGGAGTGAGGATGAGAGAGAGATGAGGAGGGGTCCGGTCTAAGAGGTGAGCAGGCAGACACAGAGAAATTTAGTTTGTCCTTGCTGTTTTGTTATTGATTTTTTTTTTCCCTTCACGATCACTCCATAAAGACTTCCGTGCGGGAACGATAAAGTATCGCCGTTAGAAACCAGAGACGGAATAAATACTTCGAATATAAATGAGGGAAGGAAGAGTTAGGCAAGATCTCAAGGGAGAGATCATGGAGGGGCGATGCAGCCCTCCCCGTTCTGGTCCTTCGGGACAGTTGTTGGTGTTGGTGTTGTTGTTGTTGTTGTTGCTGCAGTGAAGTGGGTGCTGCTTCGGTCCCAGCAGCTGCAAACAAAACTGGGTTCAAGCAGAATGTGGAAGCATTAGCAAAGGGGGGAGATAAGGTGAAAAATTAGTTTCAAGAAACAGCAGAGGAAAGACTGAGACTTATATAACTGTGGAGCATTCAGCCAAAGGGGGAATTGTAACAGAAACTTATGTTGAGCACAGCCATATGCTCTCAGTGACAATATTGTCATTTTGGGGAAAAAAAAAAAAAGAAAACTCGCTGCCTGTTCTTATTATTTTCTGTCATTGTGTTCTGATTTCACCCACCCTCTTAATCTCTCAGAATTAATCAGCATGAAGGGCCATCAGCCTGTCTGTCATTCTGTCCATCCATTTCCCTGCCCGTTTGACTGCAGTAACCCCAGATGGGAGGCATGGCTGCCAGTTTGTGGCCAGGCTGTCCTTTGCAGCTAATTGAAATGTTATGATGAGCCAGAGTCACGGAATCTGCATATGTGTATGGCTCAACTGATAACCCGTGTATGTGTGTATAGAGGGTGTGTGTCAATCTGTTTCAAGATGGCCATAATGTTGGTCATCTGCCTGTGTTGTGACTAACTCCAGGCCCTTTCCATGCTGCTGAGCTTGAGCACTTAGTGGCGCTCACACAAAAGTCACCTTTATGAATAATTATCAGAAACCCATTATGTCCATTCTGTGCCTCTTGATGTTCCTCTGCGGGAGTGTGTCTGTGTGAGTATTCGTGGAGGAATGTGTGTATGTGTGACTCATTGTTTGGCTGGCTTTGAAAGTTTGTTTTTCCCCAGTGGGGGGTCTCAGAGAAAAATGACTTTGCTGAGAGTTCGAAGGGAAGAAAGAGGTAAGGATTATCCCGACGAGGATGACGATGGGGTGGGCGGGTAGAGAGCTGAAGAGTAACATCAAGCTTAGCAACGTACGGTAGCCAAGACAACAATAATCAACTGCGTTCTGACTTAAAGAACAGAGAATATTGCCTAACCTACCTGGTGAAAGTTGTCTAAAGCGCACGCACACACACATTCAGACGTCTTTCTGCCTGCCTGTGGGGTGATTGTAAAAATGAGTTTTCAATACCTTCAAAGGCTTGTAATGCAGCCAGCAATTTCATTTTGACAGACACACTTCTAAAGGTGCAGGTTTTTCTGCACCACAAAAGAAACTCACTGAGTGTGTGAACGTGTGTGTGTGCGTGTGTGTGTGTGTGTGCACGTGCTTGCATGTGTGCAGACTCAGTAGTGATCAGACTCCCACAGTGCCGTCTCAGCCTTTAAGAACTGCAGGAGACTTGTAGAGGACAAAAAACAGCATGAAAGGAGAGAGAAAAAAGGAGAAAGGAGAGGAAGGGCAGTGTTGGGTTCACTTTCCAACCGTGTGTTTGCATTACTTTGTGAAAGTACACTTTTTGACAAGGAGGCCTTTGCTGGATGATTATCAGAGCACTGACACAAATCCTGCTGATTTAAAATTGCGATTCAGTATGATAAGCAAACACACTGTGAATTTAAATGACTGCAGGTTTATAGTCCAGGTTTTACATTGAGACCTATAACTGTGTTTATATAAATTGACGTCAATCAAACCTCGCTGTCAGATGGACGCTTTATTAACTGTGTGTCAACTTGCACTCATGTTTAGTGAACATTTAAATCACTGCTGACACGGGCAGATGTCCTCTTAGCCCACACAAATATACACAGATGTTGGTATGTATGCGCAGCCGTACACACAAGAAAAAAACCCACGAGTCATCCTGATGATGCGTCTCCGATAGCGCTGAGGACAGATGGTTTCATATGTTTTCGAAGACAAGGACACGTACACATTTCATTAGGGGCATCGCCACCAGTGTCCCTGCAGGTGGTTGATCCTCGTAACAGCCTGTATGTCTGACTGACGTTCTGACACTGATCATTTACGACACGGGCAGGCCATAAGAAGCCCCTAGGGGCCCCTGAGAGCCACACAGTCTCATTTCGGATGGCATCATTGGTTTTGACCTGATATACAGGGTGTCTCTGAGGGCACTTAGTGTCTCATTTGATTGAGCTAAGCAAAAGTTTATAAAGATGAGAATTAGGCGTTGCTGCTATATTTATGCTGTTGTTGAAATCAACAGCTTGCTCACCAACTTTTGTTTGTTTTTCTATTCATTCTTTAAACTAAGAAAAGAACAGCAACGACAAAAAGCTCTCATAAACCTCATGAGCCAGCTGCCCTCCAACAAACTGCACATGGTGTGGAACACCGAATGCCACAGCCGGACATTTATTTCAGAACAGAAAACAGAGCTAGGAGGAGTGTTAAAATTACACTTATGTTGATCAGGTTTCCAGAGACACCAATCTAAATGAATGCAAATGTTTCTGTATTTCTGCTGGCCGTGTAAATTAGCAACAATTCACAGCCATAAAATATCATGATGAAAGTGTGTGTGATTCTCAGCTCACTGTAGAGAGTATACTGCTGCTTTTAAGTTTACATCCACACCTGGAAACACAGGAAGAATTCATGTAGCAACTGGAACATGACAGAAAGACAGAATTATAAGTGTTGGTGCGCTATAATCATGCAACAGTGAACACATGTTCTCGCTCCTGTTTTAATGTGTCAAAACTCAGGATTATGGGTCACCGTAAGTGAAGTGATAATGAGTGTATTTCCTCCGTCTGTATAAGCTTTTTGTTTCTTAATTATAATTAGAATATCAGTATTCCAGTGACAAACCCCACACATCCATGAACTGTATAATGCATAATCAGTTTATTATATGCAGATTTGTTTTTGCCTGCAAAGGTTTCCCCAAAGTGACCCCTCCTGAACTGCAGGGAGCATGTGGGGGGGAAATCCAGAAACATAGATTATGTGTGATTGATGGTATCTGGAGGACAGGGTAGATTATTCCTCTTCAGATTTATGATGTCTGAGGAAGAGCCCCATTTCTAACTTGGTGATTACGGCTAACGGGCTCGGCAGGTTGTTCACATGTGTGTTTGTGTGTGTGCGTATCTGCGGGTGTATGTGTATGTTTTTAAGGACACAGTACCCGGAGACTGATGTGCCTTGTGTGTAATAAAGAAGTGGTATAATGAGATGCCTAACTTTCCCTCTTTGAATGATATTTTACATTAAAAATGTAAATTAAAAATCCCCCCTTACCACACCCGGACCCCCCTCTCCTCATCACCATGTCCAAAACAATTTTCTGCATGGCTCCCTTGCGGTAGCGCAATACAGTGTATGTTTGTGTGCTGGCCTAAGTGTGTGTGTGCACGCGTGTGTGTCCATCCTCGTCTGGACCCTAACTGATTGTGATTGCATTTCCATCGGATTTTCTCCCGGCGAGAAGGAGAGCAGGGCCCAGACGGAGAAATGGGATCAGAGGAGGAAACTCATCTCCCTTTCCCAGACACAGTTCTTTCCAGAGTGTGTGGTCATGCAAACACACACACACACACACACACTGTGAATGGTGTCCTCTATTACTTGGGGTATTAGCATCACTAATGAGGTGTGAGAGAGGGACATAGATGGAAAGCAAGTGGAAGAGGAAAAAAGGGGAGGATCTGAGAAACAGAGTAGGGGAGAAACAGGGGCATCGAGCAAAGCTGCAACTATCAGTCTCATTGAAGAAGCACTGATGGTGAAGAAGGGAGGCGAAGAAATGTATGGAGGAGAAAAGAGTCAGCGTTGATGAAAGACACAGAAGGGTGGGAGACGGAAAGATAAGAGTGCAAGTGAAAGGTGTAGAGCGAGCGGAGAGGTGGCGTTTCTTATCTCAAAACCATCTGTTCTGCGGTCAGGTGTTGAACATGTGTGTGTGTGTGTGTGTGTGTGTGTGAACATGTGATCTGGGCGCATATTACAATATATTATTATGCAGATAAAAATGATGCTTATCGTGTCAGGTATTCCATGAGGATTTGACGTTTCATTGAAAGGGATGAAAGGATATCCTGACTCACTAACAATAGCTTTAAAAAATGCTTTACCCTTCCTACTCAAATATGATGTGTGTGTGCAGGATCAGACTGCCATTTCAGAGGAGTCGTGCCCACTGGACACCTGTTCTGATAACTCAACATTGACAAGCTTATTGTTCCATGTGCTACCTACACTGTAATTCCCTGTACACTTTGTAACACACAAGTAATCAAACATCCTGCATGTGTGTGGGGTTGTGCAATATGTGTGTCTGTGTTTTACCCCAGATAGCATCTTTGCTCTAGATAAACCTATTGTTCTTGCCTCAAACCACCATTATCCTGTTGTAGGGGGAAAACTGTTTTGCAGCTTCTGTACAAAACCCAGAGAATCCACTGAATCGCTCCTTTTCCATCTCCTCGCTCTGTCTCATCCTCTCTCTCCATCCATTTACTTTCTTTTTATTTTTTTTGAATTTCATCATTCATTCATATGTCCCCCTCTCCATCTGGAGCCCCTCTAACTTTTTTCTGTTCTCCCCGCACCTCATTTGTGCAATCACTCTCTTCTTTGTATTCTTTCCTCTTCCTGCTCTCTCTCTTTTGTCTGTCATAGCTGGATTCAGCGCAGTCATTTGCTGCTACAGTCTATAGCTAGAAGCCCTCTTGCTGAGATAGATGCCTGCCTATGAAAGACATTTGTTTCCTTTACTGTCACTGTGCAATAATCAGCCACTCTAACGAAATCAACATATTGCCCTTGCGGTAAATACAGCTGAGCAAGTGGGTCCGTGCTCGTTTGTGTGGGCATGTGCGCTTATGTGTGTGCATCCGTGGAGCGGTGTGTGAAGAGCGGGTATGTTTTATATTTTTGTACCATGCGTGTTGTGTGGATGTGTACCTGTGCTTGTGTAGATTTGTGACTTCTTTTTTCTTTCTTTCTTTTTTCAGGGTTTTTTGGCACTGTATGCGATTGCAGATTCTCATGTATGTGTGTGCCATGTGACAGAGAGAGATGATTCTTGGTGAAAAAGCAGTTTGTTAGCGAATTAGAGTTAATTAGCCAACTTTCAGTTCCCAATGCTGTAATTGGGCCCATTTCTCTCTGTTTCCTCCAGCTGGCGTCTCTCATCCACTGCAGAAAAAAGGAGGGGAGGGTTGCAGGGGGGGGTGAGAGAAAGAGTGGGACTGAGTTGCAGGAGTCGGGGGAGAGGGGAGGGAGATGGAGGGCAGGGGGTACATTACATGTCTGTAGGGGTCTGTGGAGTGCTAGCGAGCCTACCCCCTGGGGTTAAGAACCACTTGCGCTGAGGGAACGAGACAGTGAGGAGTATTAACTGAGAGATAATGACGAAAGGAAGGCTGATGGGAATGAAAATGTAAGAGAACGTGTGAGCTGAGGGTGTAGAGGAAGTGGAGAGTGGGTGGGGGTGGGGGTGGGGGTGTGACAGAAATGTTGAAAGATGAGGGAGAAGGTGGTGAAATCATAAGCCATTACAAATTTGAGCGAGTGGGTTACAACGTAGAGCACTAGTGGGTGAGCATAGAGCAGATGTCCTGCCCGCCTAGAACTTTCCAATACACCCCTTTTGCTCTCTCTCTCTCACACTCTCTCGTTCTCTCGCTCTCTCACTCTCTCCCCTACACCAGCTTATAATAAACCCAGAAATGCCATGAAGTCACCACTTAAAGAGAGCAACGCAGCAGGGTCTAGTTGAGAAATAACACACAAATATAAAACATAGAAAAGGGGTGGCAGAATGGGAGAGAGGCAAGGGAGTAGTGAAGCAAAGAAGGAGTGATGAAAGAGGGGAACAGGCCCTCTCTTGGTGCTGCAGCGTGATGATCAGTAGAGTCTAATGAAGGTGCAGATGTCCCACAGGAGTCCTGCGCTCTCTTGACGACCACTGGGAATGGCAATTAATGCACAGTGTACCAAAGGAAGATGCATACACACACTCTGACTGGCACACAGCCTCAGACACACAATTTACATATAAAGCACCACAGCCCCATTTCCAGTAGTCTAAATTCAAACACTGTGCAAACAGTATATGGTGCATTAAACCATACTACACTTACTATCAGATTATATAATGTAAACTGCTTCCAGAGAGTAGTATTATGCCCCATTATTCCATAACAGCGCCAGACAGAATGGCACACTGCTCAAGTGATTGCCTGTATTGTGAATGTAACCACCCAGAACTCTCAACAACATGTTTCTTATTCTTTCTGAGGATTCGCTGCACAATAGCTCTGCGCTCCCACTGCTGCTTTGCCCTATATTCCATATATAAGCCCATGTGTGAGTCGCTATCTCTGAACCCCCTAACTCCGGCCCTGTGCTTATTATGTTATTGATATTTTTATTCCAGTCAGTGTATTGACATGTGTAGAGATATAAGATACAGTTGGAGTGGAATACGGAGCTCAGGTGGATGGGTCCCAGCACTGTGGATTAGTGGGAGCTGAGCAGTGTTGCGTGTGTATACTGTGGAACAACTACTTTTAGAGCAGGTCACTGAGGGACTGTGCAGTTATGTAAAGATGAAAGGATAAACTGCTGAGACAGGAGAGTGCAGAGAAATGGACAGAGTAAGAGATAAAGAAGACTGTGTGTGCATAAGTGTACACAGGCATCTGTGCGTGAATGAGTTTATGAATGTGTGTGTATGTGTGCACTTTACAAACGTTACAAGCCAAATAGTGGTTGGTCCTCCCCTCTTTTGAGATAAAAGCGCTTGCCTCTATACCGCTGAGACTGTGGACTAATGGCACTACAAGACTGAAGCTGACACACGTGGTTTGAGAAAGAGATGGGATGGGGGGAGGGTTGTCACAGAAATTATAAGTCAATGACGTCAATATCACTCCTGGCATTTACACTGCAGGTGGCAGAAAATGGGCCCTTCTCTGTTCCGCCTCAACAGCTTGTAGACGAAGAAAGATGGGAGACTGAAACTTTCTCCTTTTTTTCTGTTTGTCCCCTTCTTTATACAGTAAAATTACCTTGACCTTTGCATATCAAATTGTTCTTTCCATCTCATACTCCATTCTACTCGATGCTGTACCTACTTGCTACCCGTTGAAAAGATGTTTTTGTGACTGTCTGCAAAAATACTGGCTGACTTTTTTTCTTTTCTTTTTTTTTCCCCCCTTTTCTGCCATCCCTCATCTGTTACAAACGGGCACAAAGACATTGAAGTTACAAGCCAAGGTTCTGTATTGAGCACTGGGTCATTTTCGCCCAGAGTTCAGGCTTTCAGCTTTATACATCCTTAGCTCTAAAGGGAGATTGACTCTGCTTATTTACTTTTTTTTACCAAGGACATACAGTTTATCACAAACAAAGGAGTTTGGCATTAGGAAAACACACAAACACACACACACACACACGTGCACATGCACATGCATTGATAGTATAGTGTCATGCAGCAGAGGTGCTATCAGTTGTAGTTAAGAAGGAGGGGTCTTAGTTACCTCTAGGTTAATGATCCTCATTAATATGCGCTAATATACCCCAGGTCATGCAGTAATTAAAAATCTCATTCAACGCTCTCAGCTTAAACTGACTGACTTGGCTTCGTCCTACAAAGATTAGCATTTATTATTTGTCTCCAAGGTCTGTAGTTCATAGTGAGGGGGTGAGACTAACAGTCTAATGTTGAACATTTGACTGCGCTGTCTGTCTCTTCCTGTGCTTAGTAAAGTCTTTTGCCTCTGCTTGGTTGGGCACAAGTGTTTATGAGCTGAATGGGTTTGCAGGTTGTGCCTTGGAGAGTTGCATCACGTTTGCGAGAGAGTGTTTGTGCAAAATGGGCACACAAACAAGCACTCCAAATACACACTCAAGCATACACCTAGATGCACAACTGCATGTGAAGTCCATCAGCATGGGGACTTCCATATTCCTCCGAGTCAGCTGATGTCAGCTGATGCAAGCTGTGCTAATGTTAAGGCAGTATGACGATTGCATGTTTTTGCAGAAAAAAAAATACTTCATAAGGTTGGCCCCAGGGACCTATGTCTTTGGCAGTCCCTATTTTACACATATCCACATTCAGCTGTCTGACAAAAGTGGCAGCTACGTCAAAAGATTGAACTATCCAGACTCTTCTCTCCCACCTACAAACACGACCACACATTCACATGGGAGGCTGGGAAATACTGGGCCATATTTAGGCAGATCTGTGAAAATGCGTAAAAGTTAGCACTGCACCTCTTTAGTTTGTTTGAGCGGGCAATTTGCATGTAATTAACATGTGATTTAATCAGGCAACAGCTAATAATGCAATCAGTGATCAGGACCGCCTTCTAAGCACATTCTGCATGTGATGAAGAGCCCGAAAGGTGCGGTTTAGAAGGAGGATTTGTGTATGAAAATAGTTTTATAGAAAAAGAATACATTTTAAAAAGTCCCGTCTATTAGCAAATCCTACAATTAAAGTTGAACTGAGAAAATAAGGAGGGTGTCTTTTATGATAATTTTAATAATGACTTATACATAGAATATAAGTTTTTTAGAAGAAAACTGTATTAATACCAATTTCTGAGAAAACTAATAGTAATGCCACCTCAGTGCTAATGTCTCCACACAGCAGTGTTATTTTTAAAAAGAGATTTTAACAAGATCCAATGCAGATAGCACTATAACACACAGGTCTGACGAAATGAAAAGAGGCTTTATTTGCCGTTTAATTCTAAAAAAATAAATGTTAAAATTAATGTTTTAATACTACTGCTACTATTACTCATCTGCAATTATAAATCTACACTGTTGTCCAGTGCCTTTTATTTTTTTTCAGGCACATTCCTCACTTTAATCCTACTTAATATACATCATTAATTATCTTTGCCAGGTGCAATGATTACATATGAGTCTCAGTTGCATTACTTTTTATGAGAAGGGGTTAAAAATATATATATATTTTCCTTGTAGTTCAACTACCAGAAGAACGCTGCAAACCATAGCTACACCACCAGAGAAACCACCTGTAGTTCACAAGTCTTTACTGACATTTCAACTGCCTTTTATGTAAAGCAACTGAATTTTCCATCGAACATAACAACCCTTACAAATTGCATGTACCTTTGTAAATCTATTGGATTCCACGACTGCTATTGTATATCCTTCAATTATTTGTGCAATGCTTCCTCAAATACATGTTTATAAAAGAGAAAGGAATACAAGGTCTACCTCCCTTTCACGCTGCTGTGTCTCTTTGATGAACACGCGCACACACACACACACACACACACACACACGCACGCTCGTCTCTAAGGTATACAAAGCATCTGATCTGTGAAGTGAATGGCTCAGTAGATTTGGCTTAGACTGTGGCTATTCCGGTTTGTTCACCTTGAGAGAAAGCGGTGCTCAATAATAAGCGAGTTAAAGGGAATATATTGCGACTTTTAGTGTGTTTTTCAGTTTTCCATATTTTTGTGTGTCTGCTGTTCCTATAAATAGAGGCTGCAGAACATCAAAGACATGAGAGGATTCTCTCAGCAACAGGCCGCAGCACAGTCATTATCCATTGGCTCTAAATACATCACCCCTATTTTGGCTCACCCCACTGTAGAGGATACCGAGGACTCTGTATGGGTCTGCATTAATGTGTTTGCATGTGTGTAATTGCCTAAGAAGACACTGCTGACTCAGCCACAATACTCTCTCTCACACACACACACACACACACATACACACGTATATAATGTAACATCAGACAAAAGAAGACACTACTGAAGCCAAGTTTATTCATGAGATTACAATACAACACTATCTCTCTCTACACAAGGTCACAAACCTACCAGATCTGTGCTCCAAACAAATCTGGATCGCTTACCATCTCCTTTTTTGTTCCTCATTTAGTTCTTTTCACTCTTTAAATAATTATCTTTTCTTTAATTTTTTTCTTTTGTTTGTTTTGCTGGTGGTTTCTGTTTTTTTGTTGCCTTTACAGAACAAGATTGTCATAGCAACCACTTATTGCTAGTTGTTTCAGTGTAGCTCTGCTATACTGTATAGGTATTTTTTTTCTAGGCACCTGTGTGTGCGTGTGTGTGTGTGTGTGTGTGTGTGTGCGTGTGTGTGCGTGTGCGTGTGGTTGTGTGAATGTGCGCAGTTTGGTGTTTCATGTCTTGGTGCATTCTGTGTGAGTAATTCAGTATGCATAGGATTCTTGATGACTGTCGTTTTCTCAAATGCTGGACGATTGTGGGAATTGTAGTTTTGTTTTTGCATGAGCTTTGAAACCCAAACTTTCACAACATGAGCGCTACGTTGAAATGCAAATGCAGTTATTGTTTTGTTGTTAGGGTTTTTTGTTTTTTTTTTTCAAACTAAAAAACACAGTAATTTTTCATCCAATATAAAATAAAATCACTGTGTGCTGACTAGTAATAGGCAGCAGCTCAAACTATCAGTGGAAATTTGAAGTGTTGTGCAATGAGAATAGGTGTAAATATTTCATTTAAGCTTCAATGAGTCATATTTAAGTACTAATTAATGAAGATGTTTTGCATGTTTTCATGCCAGATATAATCATGGTTTGATATCTGGCTGAGGTTTTGTTTTGTTTTTTTCTACTTCCAAATTTCCAACCTTGATCAGAACGGCTTGGCTGCCTATGTTAAACCTGAAAAATACAGGTTTTTATTGAACCGAATTAAATGCAACCATAGCCTCACCAACAGTATTTAAGTGACAAGTAGATGAACACACACCTTTTAAGTCGTTCTATTTAAACATAATCTAATTTGTGCTGGAGAACGGTTATTCTTCACTGTGAATCTTTCAGTGGTATTGCACTTAAGGTGAAAAGCTCTCCTACTATTTTACCTCAATGATTTTTACACAATAACGTCTTTTTTAGATGTCTCAAAGTCTTGTCCATCCATTTTTCA
Source organism: Maxillicosta whitleyi (assembly GCA_029822895.1). NCBI lineage: Eukaryota > Metazoa > Chordata > Actinopteri > Perciformes > Neosebastidae > Maxillicosta > Maxillicosta whitleyi. The sequence goes on from JAPSES010000002.1 coordinate 920,680, forward strand.
CTATTACATTTAAAGTGTGATATTTCAGAAACACCTTGAGGAAATTTCCTTGTATTTGGATTAAACTGTTGAATGATTACTTTTTGATGGCGAAGGCCTAATGTCATATTGGCCTGAAAAACCACATTTTTAACCATATCTCCTATTTTCAGTGAATGATTAATTTTTTTTCTTCATACCATTCTTATGTGTAGAATATTAATGTTTTTTCTACATTCATACATGTGACCTACATAATAGATTATGATGCAGGAATAGTGGAGACATCTGAGCTTGTGGGTCATCTTCTTGAGTGTGCATTTTATTATTCAGTGCATTTTAATATTTTAATAACTAATTTAGAAGTAACTAGGTGGCCCGTTGTAATAGAATTGTCTCATTTTATGGGTTTTGCATCATTGTGTTTTATAGTGCTAACATATCATTATTTTGGTACTGATTTTTTTTTTAGGGTTTTCTGCCTTGGAAATTTCTTTTTACTTCATAATTAGAGACTTTGCAGCTTATTGAACATAACAGAAGCAAATGTCTTATACACCGTTACAGGTTTTTGCCCATCGTGCAAAAACAGAGCACAGGCACATAATCACATATACATAGATATTCCTTCGCTTTGCAAAGCTGTTCCTTTTAGTCATTACAGAGCATGTTCAGAGGTAATGGAAGTCTGAGAGGATGGGTGTCTATCTTCCTACACCTGGGGTTGAGGGGGTGTGTGTGTGTGTGGTATGTGTGTACGTATCCATGCGTGTGTTTGCATTTATGTGGGAGGAGGAGGAGGCTATTTATTTTGATTGTTTTCAATGAGAGTCCAATGCGTAGAATCCATAACAATACCATCAATCCACAGCAGCAGCAACATGGATGTAATTTATATGGTAATGCAGCCTCCATGGTTGCCCCAAGTTACGCAGTGGACATCTCTGACAATGGACAGCATGGGTGTGCTGTAGCATCCTAATGCTATGGATAGCCACAGACACACGCACATACACATACTTGCACTCCCAAGCAGCAGGGAGGCATGTTTCAATTAACGGAACAGATAGATGCTGAGCTGCATTAGTGTGACTGGGTCAAAAGGTTGAGTATATTGCTCCGTGTCAACTTGTGGTTGTCCTCCTCATCGCTCCTCTTGTCAAAAAAAAAAAAAAAAAAAAAAATGTGTCTTGAGGGAATACAGGAGAAAAGATTGACCCCTAAACCCAGATGTTGAAATTATTTAATGAAGATGTTAAGTGATACTATAGACTTACTATTCTTTTTATTAGATTTTGGCATAATGCAGGACATGACACCATTTACAAAAATGTACAAGGAGTGGAAACCCAACAGAAAGCATATTCTTTGTAGATTTGGCCTCGACATATTGAAGTGCGCCCACTAATCATCCCACACTTACACCCAAAATCTGCTCAATTTTAAGAACCTATTCACCAAAGATTTGTACACTAGGCTATTTATTAGCTGGTGTAAAGATTCCCATGAAGTTTTGCAATTTATCCTTCATTTGTGTGTCCTCTTTCAAATGTTTTAGGTTTTTCTAAGCTTTTCTGCAGGCAGGTTGGCAGTCAATTAGTCCTATAGAGAGAAAAAAAAAACCTCATTGTCACAAACCAACGCTCACGTACTTAGAGTGTTTTGCGTCTTAAGTGTTTTACATCAATAACACAAGCTACTCAAATGTTCTTCGGAACACTTCGTAGTTATTAGTGTAACTCGGGCAGGTCTGACGTGTTTTCCATTAATGTCTGAATCTTCAATTTATACTGTTCAGGTGTCACTGAATGTGTATAGTACTGATGTTCTGTTTAGTAGTCACAGCTGGCAACAGCATCACACATTGGTTGAAAAAAATATGTGTGCCATTTTTAAACGCAGTACAGCAACAGTAATTTCACACACATGTCAACGACGAACTGGTCGTAATTAATGTTGTGCGTTGATGCTGATTTTAGGTTTATAAAGTGGAGTATTTGTAATAAAGCAGTCTTATCTCATCAGCAGTGTCAAAACACATTTATTTTTAAGTAGCAGAGTAATAGTTTAAGAACTCAAAACTTCAAAATTAAAAAAATTGAAGAAAGACACGGAGAGACAATGAGCGTAGGTGAGGTTTTTTTTAATCATACCAGCCTAAAGCTATGTGGTTATTTGTGCTGGTCTTTTTGAAATAAAAATTTTTAATGTGGCGCTTTTTTTTTTTTTTTTTTTTTTTTTAACTTAAAAAAAAATGAACCAATTTTGTGTGAAATGTATGAATATTCAATAACTTTTATCCGTGCAAATGGAACAGGCATGCTACGGTGCTTTTTACAGTGAATTCCACTCCAATATTTTTGTTTTATTTTCACCAATTCAGTGTTCATAAAACCCATCCGGTCCTTTTGTGCATCTACTCCTTTATGTCTCCTTCAAAAACAGAAATAAAACATCAATAAATCACAACAATAATGGCAATGATGATGATGATGTTGGTGATAATGATGATTTACCCATAATCAGCCTGTATGCTTTTTACTCTTCTTTTCAAAGAATTTTAGAAAAAGTGCAGATCAGGCTTGCAACATTACCATTCATTTCATTATGTCTTTGCCTTCCCTTTTTATAGTTCCATGGGTATTAGTATTTAATGGATATTCATTATTCCTATGCACTCCATGTTATTTGAAGGTCAAAGAATATTGTTAAAAGGTGACTGATCATCAGAACCTATTACTTCTGAATGGTCTCAAAGCCATTGAGCACCATCTTTAGTAGAGGTTTGATTTGTGGTTGAAAAGACATGAAGGTCTTTTGAGGTTTTCCACATTCATCTTTTCACCTCTTCTTTACAAATGCATTTTTTTTTTACTTTTCAAAGAATTGTTTATTGCACATTTTTCATATTTAAAAGATTTTTTTTAATTAAGAGTGCATTTCAGCATTTTGTTTTTCTGTTTTTTCAGCTTTATTTTATGTATGTAATGTACTATATACTATATATGTATGTTTGTTTGCATATTTGGTAGGACGGCAATAGTTCAAATTACTTTTCAGCCTTCAGTTTTTTAGAGTGGACATGGAAATGTCAAACCATAGAATTACAGTTGAATCAATTCATTATTTGACATTTTTGAATACAGATTTCTAATGTGAACTGCTGATTTCCAATAAAACTAAGGCCATCACATGCACTAACGGAAACAATAAGAAAACTCACACTACATCTTCAAGTGCTATTTGAATGGAGTCCTTTTATAAATTAAACGTAAGGCAAAAACATTTACATTTTAATATTATATAAATAATAACCACAAGACAAAGAGAAGTATTTCATGGTCAAGTGTGGGTTGAATTTGAAAAAGCTCTGTATTACTCCAGTAAACGTATTAAGACAGATCAGCTCTGGTAATAAAATAAATTATTAAGGGCCAAGTTATTTGACATATTTTGCTTCTGGCTTTATACATGTCTATACATACTCATCAATTGTTTTATTTCAATCTGCAGAAGAAAGCTAAAAAACAAAAAAATAATTCCAACTATCTGTAACAATGACTCGCTTTAATCATAATCCTGGAAAGACTATGAATAAAGCATCTCTAGAAATGTTTGAAATGTAGAACAATACAATGTTGTGTTGCAAATCTGGTTAACACCTTCCCAGCCAGAAGGCGTCTTCAGCCTCCACTGCAGGCTGTTTGTGTTTGCGGAGGCTCCGCACGCTTGGAAAGAGGTTCCCCATAGTCATCGAGCAACCGAATGATGCAGATGAGATGAAAGAGAGAAACAGAGGAGAGCTTTAGGCCAAAGAAGAGCCCAGACACTCAGTTACACATCAAAGAAAGAGCCAGCGATACGATCATTTCTTTAGGCGGTGGAAACCCAACTTTATTAATTAAAACATGTCGTTGAATCATCCTCTCCCTCTTTAGTCATTTTATCAGTCATTTTTCTGTGCCTGGCAAAGGAGAGAAAGAGGGGGAGGTTGCGGGGGAACACATTCAAGGTATTAAGCGGATAAACTCGGACCGTTCCTGGATGGGCTGTGACATCCATTTGTTGCAAGTGCTCACACATGTAGACAACAACAGGTGTGCAGCTTAACACAGTCAGGCTAAATGTGAAATATTAAAAAGGAATGAATAAGAGGACAGAGGAGGCGCAGATTTGAGAAGAATGGGGGGGCAGGAAGAGAGATGAAATGGAGGAGACAGACTGCACTGTACAGATAAATGGAGAAAAGGGCCCATTGTGTCAGCAGCTGCCATCACTAAATAGCCCTCAGATCACTGTCAGATGAGATCCTACACACACACACACACACACACACACATATTTATATATATATATTTATATATACATATATATACATATACATACTTACACACACATTGACTGACAGCTCCCCCTCAGTCCAACATCTGTGCTGACAGCAGCCATGGTAATGAGTCTCAGTATGTGCCAGCATGGGTGTGTTACTTCTTTTCCTCCCTCTTCCCGTGTACCACTCATTCAATCATTTTACGACTTGCTTATCTTGTTGACTCCCCCTCCTTTCTCTTCGTTATTTTCCGTCGTGTTAATGGAAGCGCATGCTGATTGACTTAGCAGCACAAGCCACATGAGCAGCGACTAAATGAGAGAGCGGCATCAAGTGTAAAGTTTGGAGCTGGATCGAGTGTAGTGTTTGCCGGGAGTTGTGTTGGAACCGTCCAGGTGCGCTGTATTTCATGTAGAGGTGTGTGTGGAGGAAGAGAGGGATGAAAGGAGGGAGAGATGAAGAGATGATGAATGGATCTCGTTAAAGGGGTAATTTGTCTCTCCTTGTCTGACTGGGCTCCAGCTGTCGCTCCATCCCTCGCTCCACTCCACTCTCCTCGGCCTACCACTCCTCACCTCAGCCAGATGGGTGGACGGATGGATGAGGAAGGGAGGGGAGGAGGAGAGGGGAGGCAGGGGAGGGACAGAAATAGAGGCAAGGACGACAAGAGGAGAGAAGGGGAGTCAAAAACCTGAATTATGTTGGATGTGGAGTGCACATTAAAAAATGGATTTGCAGGAAAACAATAGAGTGTTCAAAACTTACTGCCATGACTTAAAATGGAGTATACGGTAGAGAAACGGGAAAAACTACTGACTCATGCGAGCATTTTGTTCACACATGGAATCAAGTATGGTCAATTTTTTTCTTTTTACATTGTAATAAAATCATGCAACAGTCTTAGGATGCCTACTTTTCCCCATGATACACTTATTTTTCACACTAATCAACACTTGTGAGAGAACTGTAGATACAGAGAGTGAGAGACAGGCACAGAGAGGAGGATTGAGAGATGTATACAGATGGCCGGGGAGGCGGCTGAAGGATGGCAACGAACAAATCGTCAAGAGAACCACGTGAGCTCATTGCCAAGTCTTTGTTCTAATAACACAAAGCAATTTCCACTGACCTTTCTAGAAATGTAGCGGGCAGAAATGACTGAGTTAAGGATGCCCCACAGCATAATTGCTAAGGAGATTAAAGTTCCCTTAATTGCTTTTGGCCAACAAGTGCAATTTTTCCTTTTTTGTAATTAAAGTGATTTAAAATATTAATAACTACAGTCGCATACGCATAGCTGCACATGCACGAGCTCATACATTTGCACTAAGAACATGCAACTGCAATAAAACAGTGTTTAATGTGCACTGCTGATACACACCCACGCACAAACTTGCATGCATTTCTCACTGCCTGTTGCACCCACGAGCCTCATTACAGGCCTTGTGAAATATGCAAATAGCTAGATCCCTTCTTGTCATCAACTGAATTGAGTGATTGATTAATTTAAATCAGTTCCTTCTGTGTTTTTTTTTCTTGTGTGTGTCCACGGCCTGTTCCTCTGTTGTCTCTTCATGTCTTTTTCCCCTCTGTCTTCCACTTTTCAGATCTCTCTTATTGCTTTTTTTCCTCCTAATTATTCTCTCTTTTTTTTTTTAATAGGAAATAAGTCTTGCCAGCTCATACTTTTAGAACCAGAGGTTTTTTCTGTTCTCCCTTTTCTTGATTTGATTTCTCCACGGTCTCTCCACTCATTTGGTTACCCTTGTGACCTTGTTGTCCCTCCTTTTCCATCCATCTCTTGCCGTCCCTCCCTTCCTCTCTTCTTTTCCCTCCTGTCAGCCACAGTGTTTGTTTTACCATTGTTTATCCATTTTTCTCTGTTTGCTCTGATGAGATTGACCGGACACATGAGCACGCACACACACACACACACACACACACACACACACACACACACACACACACATACCTAAACAGAAGACAAGGTTGGCATCTCTCTGGGGTGTAGTTAACGTGGGGCTGTGGATCGATCCTAGCTCTGGTTTCCATGACGCAAGGCTCTAAGCTGGAGCAGTTTGAGCAGCAGGACAGAGGCATCATTCTGCCTTAGTTTCTATCAAATATATCTGTTTAAAGTGTTATATCTCTGAGGTTCAAACATGTCTTTTCATTGATTAATGCAGAAGCAGCACACAGTGGGCAAGTTAGCCATAAACTCTTGTCTGAGCATCTGGTTCCTTAAATGATGTCTGCATTGATCCCCCCTCCCCTCCTTGGACCAGTTACTGTTTCCCTGATGCAAGCAGTATCACACCATCACCCAAAAAGGTGTCCCATCTATCATGGCCTCTGCACATTTTGATTCCTATCAATCCAAGTGCGATGAGGAGGTGAATGCTGTCCAATCGCACCACATCTGTATTCTGAGAACAGTCCATAGTGAAAGGAGAGGAAAGGAAAAACGATTTCGTATGATGTATGAATCTTGAGATGTTTTGCCTCTTTCTTCAAGGTCCCACCACTTTTCTGTATTTTTGCCTCACTTATTGTGCGTTTTTGTTCTGAAGGAAAAGAAAAAGAAAATTACTATGAAAGTGTACTATGAAAGTACTGTAACTTAAATTTGCAGTGGCAGAAGAAAACAAGTCTGAAGTTTGATAAACTTTAAACAAGGGAAGGCTGTTTTCCTCCCCTTGTCATTGTAACTTCGGAAGGTGAAGGACAAGACATTACGTCATTTTGAAGGTGGAATCAGGAGAAAAATAAGTGATTATAAGTGTATCAAAGAGTCTTTGGTTGACTACCTAATTAGTAGTTGTAATAACCTGAGTCCTTCGGTGGATTAGCTGGACTCGGTGGCCTCATTCTTACCATATTGTTGATTGATTGAGCTGCAAATACGGCAGACATAATTATTCTATATTTTGAGCCGTCTCTAAATAGAATTTATTAGATTTGTCTTTGTCCTTGATTTCAAACCTTTGGAGAGTAGAGTGAATTCTCTCCATCCCTCTCTTTTCTCTCTGGTGTATGGGACAGCCTGATTGTGTCCACATGTCCCATGGCTCCTACTATTTAAAGACTCACTTGTTAACTTTCTTTTGTCTTATCCATCTAGAGGACAATTGTATGTTGGATTTAGGTCCTCCACCGAAATCCCACTATTTGACTTGAAGCAACACAATGCAACACATAAAGACAGAAATACTCTTCCTCTTGACTTGCAGTACAATCCTTACTCAATTCAATAGACAAAACACTTTTACAGCTTAAGCTCCGTCGCTCATTGTTGGCGCTAAATACCGCTATTGTGCAGAATTTAACATCATCTTGTAATTATCACAAATGGCTATAGAATCAAAGTTAATTGGATTGAGTTTTTGCTTACTTTCCATAGGAAGAACAATTTAAAAGACTTCTTACATTTTTGCTTTCAGCCGTACCATAAAATTGATGGTTGGAATTTGTTTATCAGTCTTAAATGTATTCAGGAGATAAGTAGACTTGTCTTTGCATGTTTGTCGCTGTATTGAGTCCCTCCTGTCTCTTTTGTGTACCCAGACTGCTTTACATTGCATTCACCAGGGGGCTGTAACAAGAAGCAGGTTTAGTGAAAGAGTAATTTTGCTGAGACTTCACATCAGGTCTTTTTGGAGTGAATCTATACTGTAGATTTGGAATGTAAGTTGCAAGGAGGTTATCAACTCCTCATTTCTCAGTTTACACTTCCTCTCCTCATGTCTTAGCCTTCGGTGCAAGCAGAGGCAATAAAGAACAGACACAAGGAGTCAAGTAAAAAAAAACAAATAAAATATATTCACCGTCATTTTAAATAAACGTTGGCTAAATATGATGTGTTACAATATACCGCTGTATTTTACGATATCTGTCAGATGAACAGAACAGTGTTCATGTGAACCTGTAATTAACTTTTAATTCGATTCATAACATGGCATAATGTGTCAAATGGGCTATATAGAGATGTCATACATTTGTTTTATTTAACACACAAGTTCGATTGAGCATTTGATCATTTTAAATAATACACTCCTGCCATGGTGTGTACAATCTGGTCGTCTTTAATACCTCAAGGTAGCTGATCATGGAGTAAAAAATCTGGAAAGTATAAAACTGCGCATCTTCTATCATAGTTCCAAGACTCCTCAGTCCTTAAAAAGCAGGAGGACAGAGGTTAGGAGCTAAGGAAACACAAAAATACAGACAGTAGAGGAGCCTATTGCTACTAACACACACATTAAATTTTACTCTCATCCATTATATTCAGATGGAGGGAAATATCTTAAGTTCTCTACAAATACAAACAGTACAGTCTGCCTGGCTGCAGTTACACAAAAACAAATTTAAGGCGTGATGGATTTTACTCAGCAAAGTTTCTGTAGGTGAAATTAAACCTCTTTCTGGAAACAAACCCCTGTTTCACTGTCAGTCATTGCCATTTGTTTTGTCTAATATCCCCCTTCCCCCCTTCTCTCTCCTTCTTTCTTTCCCTCCATGCTCCAGGTCGCCCACTCCCTCCAACCTCTTCCTCTTCCCTGCTCCCTCCGTCCCTTCCGTCCTCCTCGTCTGCCCCTCACCACCCCTCCCCTGGTCCGTCTCCACCGATCAGGGAATGCCAGGTGCCCCTGCTGGAGAAAAACTCCACCCACTCACACCTGGAGCCCCACCCGGATGACGCATATTTGCTCCGGGCTCAGCCCTCCTCAACGGGTAAGAAAGTGCTCCATTCACCCCATGCATCCTTTTTTCTTTTGTAATCTGTTCATTCATTTCTTTCTACATCAATATGTCATCCATCAACTGGAACTCTGCATTAGCTCATCACGTGTCCATTTCCTGATCTAATTTAGTCACTGCTCAGTGAAATGCCAAGCAATGTGCGTAATTCAGTGTCTCGTCTGATTCTTTTAGACATTTTCTTCTTGATTTTTCATTCCTCTGAAGTCACACTGGAGTGGGAATCAAACAAAAAGACCTTCAGTTGTTATTGTTTGTATTATAATTATAACAAGAATAATGGTTTGTAATTTGATGCACAATTACCACATTTCAGAGAAGTATAAATCATATGATTTAAATTCTGGTTAATTATGTATATGGTTTTATGGGGGAAGGAAATGCTGTAATTTATTTAAATTTTCATAAATATTTCTCAAAACTCAATGTATAAATTGAAAGTGATGACATCTTATTCACTATGCTGATGATTATGAGTAAAAGAGGTGTGTTTATATTAAGTTGTAACAGGTTTATGAAAAATACATAAACAGAAAGCAGCTTAATAGGGAACATGCTTTGCTCCTGAACCTGTCTTCTTTTGTTTCCCCAATGACAAAAATCTTATTATGAACACACAATTGTTTATCTGTTAATGGATTACATTTTAAAAGTAACCCTCCCACCCTTGTCACCTATAGTTCCAAAAAACAATGATGCAAGTGAAAGCAACCCCTGCCTCTGCAGAGTGCAGATTGGATGCCAGTGAGTAGGTGTGTTTGTACTTATTTTCCATATGACATTAATAATCTGCCGGAAAGTGAAAGGTAAGGGGATGATGAATTTTAAGTGCCGGCAGGAGGATCAGTGTAGCAAAGACAAACTAGTTAGTTTCTCCAACTCTAAGCTTTTTCTTTCATCATTGGATACTCTCTTGTTGGTTGTTAAAGGCCCTGTGTGCTTATATCAGCACCTTGCAACAATTTTTCTCTGCCATATGCACACACATAAACGCACACACATCTGTAGTGATGAGTTTGTTCATCACCATAGACATTCATTTTCAACAATTAACTGCTCTGAGCCAACCTTCTCTGTCCTTTTCTGTTTCTTTTTCCTTCTCTTCCCTTGTTTCTCCATTCCTCTGTGCATCTGCACTTGTAATCAGCCAGATATATTTAGCAGAAGCCTGATGGGAGGGAGAGGGTGGGTAGAGAAGTCCTAATGTGATTTTTGGTGGAATACAATCTATTGTTAATGGCGTTAGGCTCTCCTTTGATCCAGTATAAATCTTCATTAGGGAAGGCCCGGGTCCCAGGTTCAAGAGCAACATGATTAGGAGGCTTTTAAAATGACGTTACATCAGCCTTCTAATTGGTTTACTGTTTGCTGGGGCAACATCAATCATTAGCCCAGTAACCGCACAGCAAATAAATTCACTCTGCCACTGACACCCTAATGGCAGACGCTGGCAAAGAGGGAGAGTGAGGCTCTCAGGCACACTCTCTCTTTCTCTCATTCTTGTTCGCATACACCCACACTTTCTGTTCCGGGGCTTCTTTCAGTCTCTGCTGAGCATGTATACACAGAGAAGGCGAGCAAGAGAGACAAAGAAAGAAAACGACAGAGAAGCAGGAAAAGAGGCGCAAAGAGGCAAATGGGAGCAGAGATAGAGAAAGCCAAACTTTGACTTTTGAAGTTGTTTAATGAGACATCTTGCATGAAAAAAAGAAGAAAAAAAAACAAAACTAAAAAAAATCACATTCAAAGTGTGCCAGTAAAAATAAATGGAGAAAGCATCTGAACGGGAGACAGAGGCAAAGAGACAGAAGGAGTCAAAGAGACAAAGAAAAAAGGGGGAATGTGAATAAAAAAAGGGGATAAGCTGACAAGAGCTTAGAGGATGAAACAGAGTTATTTGGATGGAGGGAGAACAATATTGAGATGAAATTGCAAATTACCATGTTTCCCAGCCAGGACTGCTGATCTAATGGGTGCAGAGAGAGTCCTTGGCTTTGGGCATCCATTAAAATCGGCCTAAATGAGTTTAGAGTGGCAGTCTGGCACTGCATAAACACACCCTGGCATGTAGAAAGATGCGCGAAAGGCTGAGAGGAAATAAAACACCTATAAGCGGTGACTGTTTATGCATGTGCTGTGAAGATGCCTGCCTGAGTGTGTATGTGACCTAGGAATCGCCTGTGTTTTGTGTGGTCCTGTAGAGAGTGGACGCTGCGCAGGAAATGAGCCTTACCAAGTCAGGCAGAAACTGACCACAGCGAGATAATCCTCAGGAAGCTGCATGCTGTTTGTATATGTGTGTTTGTATTGGTGTGTGCGTGTTTCTCTAAAGTAGTCCACCATTACCTAAGCTAACAGGTGGACAGACATGACTTGTGTTCCTAGTGAAGCATGACAGGTGAATGGGAACGGAACGTTGTTGCCGTGGATTGGCTGGGAATTGGGTCTGCGAGTGTTTATATGGGAATACTGTCTGGCTCGGAGCACCTGTCTGGGAACGCTCCCCCGGAACGAGAGAGCTGAGACGGCCAAACGGAGCGTAGCAGATCGCTCCTGGAAAGAGCTAGCGTTAGCGCTGTCTCTGGCCATTCATTATGCATGGGGAACGCTAGGCTATTTTTAGCCCAAGCCTCCTCTAAAGTGGCTAGCTATCTGCTGCCAGGGAAGCCACCTCAAGTCACTGCTGATGCAATGAATGTTTAATGGTTTGTTGAAACAAATCTACAGAAACAAAGACACAACAAAGACGCATTTCGTTCCTCTGCACTAATGTTATTTTTCCTAATGGCGCTTATGTAAGAGTGACATTTGCGTAACAGTGGGATGATTTGTGCGTGTGCATTTATATGCATCTGTGCGCATGTGTGGGTGAAGTGCACACGTGCATTTCTGCTCATGGAGACTGTTTGTTTTTGGCTGAATTTGATGACTCTTCTCTAGCGGATTATTGCCTCCTAATTAGACAAAGATGACTAGCCAAGGCAGGGGCGGTGTGTGTGTTTCCATGTGTGTACTATAAATGTATGCCTTTACCATTATATCTTAGCTGTGCATGCATGTGTTTGTGTCTGTAACACAGACTGTGCGAGAATTAAGCCCCTTTTGTCAGCATGTGTGTGTTTGCATGTGTGTATCTTGGTTTCACCTCGAGTTCTCCTTCCATTGTTTTCAGCCTCTGAGTTCTGAGAAGAATGACAAATGAGGAGCATGTGACATTCGGTGACAGAGGACATAAGAAGCAGCTGCACATGGGAATATACCACCTTAAAACATGGGACGCATAGCAATTAGCCCAGGACAACAATGGAGGGTAGCAGTTTAAAAAAAAAAGAAGAAGAAGAAAAAAAAAGATGGATGCAAGCAGTGAAGATATGGGCCGTGAAATAAAAAGATGGAAAGACAGGGGGAGTGAGAAGGACAGAGGAAGGGTGGGGAGTGAGGAAGTGAGGGGGTGAGAGCTCAGCCCTGCTCTGATCTCTCTTTAACTGCTGAATGGGCATTTCCATCCTACACACACTCACACATGCAAACACACACACACACACACACACACACTTATACACACATCCTGTGACTTTCCTGTTAACCACAGAAAATGTCAATAGTTTGCCCATCCAGGGCTACAAAAACAAACTGCCTTGGTTGCTTCCCGCTGCCAGTTGGCCACACACACGCACACACACGGTGAGATTAATATGGTGTGGCGATCCCCTGCCTCTCACTGCTGTGTGCATGTGCTTTACAGAGGAAGCAGGTTAGCAGACAGGCTAATGCTCTTCTCCTGAAAGAGGCTCCTTTGAATTGGCGAACATAATGAACTTCCAGGGATTAGCCAGAGCCAAACCCGCCAGCTTACAGCTATAGTCCCCCCTCTCCAGTCACAGGAGACCTTGGACAGAATAAACTAGGTCAGGCTTCAACTGCAGTCAGAAGGGCTCTGAGCTTTTTCCAGAGAAGTGGCTGCGAAAACAAAACAGAGAGCTGTTGAGAAAATCTTTTCATGATCACTGTTTACTCACACTGGTGACTGAAAAAGAGTGGAAAGAAAGGAGGAAAAGATAAAGTGGAATAAAATGTGATCTGCTTGGCTGCACCCTAATTGCTCTATTTCCTCACTGCATGTTTTGTCTTTTATCAGACCGGGTTCCTGGTAAAACGGTTGTTCCTATTAGCCTACCTGCAGGTTGTACTTTAGCAACCGGACAATTCATCTGACTAAGTCTTGTAATTTATTGGACCCATTTACTTCCAGTCTATTCGTTACTGTGGTCTGGCTCTGTTCCAGCGGTTAGTCAGATTTGTCTTTCTGTGGCCAAAATAAAATGCAATTTTCAATGTGCTAAGCATGAAAAAAAAATGGCCTTGTTCTTTGGCCTTGCTACTCAGACAGATAATACTTTTGAAGATGTTTGTATTTCTCCCTGGCGAGCACTAACAGTTCTTTTGATGAATCTGAAGTCAACATGAGAATAAATTTTTTTTGACATAACTCTGTTCTGCTGATGCACAGAAAAAGAAAGCAATTTGTGTCTGATCATAAATATTTTTGCAGCATGACTGCAGAGACCTTTTGTTGAACTTCTAAAGGTTGATGTGCAGCTTTTGAATGAAATAGAAAATTATGTTTAACCACTTATTTGTGCAAATATATGTTGCTACAATAGCAACAGTAAATGTTAGATTGAGCTATTATGGTACATTGTTCTGCAAATATTGACTCAATAAAAAGCAAAAAAACAACTTTTTTTTAAACATAACACTTCAATTCAGTTAACCTGACAGTACATGACAATTATGTACAATATCAAGCTCCAAAAAGCCATAAAGAGTGTAAAAGCATAAAATAATGGGCTTTATTTTTCTCAGATTTACATTTTTCTCGCATTATCCCATGAATTTGCCTCTGGATTATAGATAATAGACTAAATGATAGGTTTTCTATCTTTTTTCTTCGAGTGAGTAAGTGAACCATTAAAATCCTTGAGACAAAATTTAAAGAGACTTGACTGGACAGAATATGACTCTGTCTCTGTGTAACATTATATGGACTGGAATGTTGAACAGTAAAATCTAGGCCCCTCCCCAGTGGTGGAGGATGCCTTGGAGCTTATACATATTGACGCAGATGATGCATACACTCTTGCCACAGCAGTTCAATGAAAAGTATAGCTGAAAATGTGTTCATTTTCCAAGGTGTGCCATATATTATTCATCTGAAAATGAATGAAGAAACCTGTTCAATATTCATGGATGAAAAATCATTTTTGCAAACATATGCATTTTCATGTGCAGATTTAGACATGGGAGACATCACAGTAGTTTGTGAGTATGGAAATGCCCACATTTAGTTGCATCTACTATGTGATCATGCCTGCATGTAAGCTCTGGTTTTTTTTCAGTACGCTGGCTCTGTGTGCATTGTAGAGCTCAAGCAACATAAAAGTATTTATGCAGATACTGTGTAGAAAGAGCTATTTAACATTTATAGTGGCATTGCAGGGAGAGGAAGTCAAGTCAAATTTATTTATAAAGTGCTTTTAACAAACAAGGTTTATCTCCAAGTGCTTTACATCTCAGTAAAGGGGACAAACAAAATGCAAATAAAATCAAGATGAAAGAGAAGGAAACAATTCTCAAGAAGAAATTAGGCTTTATTGAACTGAGGAGGAGGTGGCAGGGGAGTACAAGAAATAAAACTTTATGCATACTTTAATGTCAATTTACACTTATCATGATGATGCGGAGTGTGTAACTGCATGTATGTTTGCATATGCGAGTGTATGCATGCATGTCTTTGTCCCAAGAGCATCTTTGCATGTGCAAACAGATGTTTTGTGTCTGTCCCACATCGCAGAGGTCAGGGCCCTCCCTCTTTTTCTACTCTCTTCTCCCCCTTCCACACATCTCTCCTTTCACAAGCATCTGTTCTGTAGGGCCATGTGGGTGACATCTGCACCCCAGTGGCGGCGCAGAGGAATCAGGTCACCTTACAAACCGGTAGCCATTACAGCTGGAGTTGCAAGGGAGCATACTGCTGCTTATTTACTGTAAACACCTGTCTGGGAAGAGGGGAAATAATGAAGACAGAAAAAGAGGGACAGTTGGAAACAGTTGAATAAGTCCATTGTATGTGATATACCTTCAAATTGCGTCTGCTCCATGCACGTGTTCCATTTTGCTTTCACATTTGTGTTTGTCTGCTTGTAAAGTTGCTGTCACGTTGCTCAGGAATCGTTTGACTGACAAATATCAAAGCACAGAACTGGACATGGGTGTGTGACACCTCCACTGGTTTCTCATCCTCTAAAACATTGTTTCTTTTCTTATCGAATTCAAGACGAGATGACAAATTGTGGAGGGCAAGTGTGATCGCACAGCTTGACAAAGCAGTTCCTTTTGTTGTTTTCACCCCTCACATATGTGTGCATATGTGCGCTTATTCCATCCTTTGATCAGAGCGAGTAAGGCAATGTGCAAGCAAACAATCCTTTTAATGTATTCCAGGCTTAGATGTGTAAAATAATGATGAAAGTGCGATGTGTGGTCTTGATGAAAGAAAAAGAAATGCGAGTTGTAATCAAAGACAAATGTGACATCAATAACTGTGTTTTGCAATAATCGAAATATTTCTGTTCAGTCGGTATTTGAATTAAAGTATGGACAGTCGTGACATGTGGATTATTTTTTTATTAAACATGTTTAGATACGGACTTCTGTTTGATCAGCAGTGCACTAAAGATACTCAGTCACACACACATACAAAATGATGCACAAGAAGAGAAACAACTGTGCCAAGCTCTCCTATACAGTATGTGGTTTATAGATTTTTTTTTTTTTTTTCTCTGTACAAATCTACACACTCACACACACAGACATGCTTAAGACAGGCTCAAATCCCCCACTGATTCAGAGAGGACGATAGATGGGGGAGATAGAAAGGTGATGTGTGAATGGGTGTTCTTGTCTGAGTCATCCGGGTTTGTTTTTCAGCTCTCTCACTCAACAGTCCATTAGCTCAGTGTTGGAAGGGCTGGTATTGGATTCTAGCTGACATGTTCCCCCAAGTCTGAGAGCAAGAGATGAGGGCACACGCTGTGCTGACTGCTCTAATATTGCTCATGCACACACACACACTATCTCTTAGCTGTGGGGTGAAAAAAAAGGGAAAGTGAAAAGAAAGAGTGAAAGGAAAAGAAAAAAAACAGGATCAACAATCTGCCTAAAATAGGAGGTTTAACTGGAGTCTTCTTTTAAAACAAGTTATCGACCACTTGGAAAATATAGCCTAACACCTAGTCTAACAAAAGGATTTCCAGCATAAAAGGAGCACATAATGCAACATTAATGAAGTTATTTGCCAACTGGAGAAATGTTATGTTTTCAGCACATGGATAAATCATCACCAAATGTCAAATAATATTTCTGCTGTGCCTTGCTGAATTTTGGACTAAAGCTCCTAATTTTGCTCATAATATCCTCCTTAAGGTTTATTTCACTGAGAAGTTAAGATTTAATTGGTAATGTGTTGTTATTTTCTTCCAGGGGCAGCCAACCACCACAGTCAGTCCACACTACGGCCTCCTCTACCCCCTCCGCACAACCACCACACCTTGTCTCACCAGTCTGCCAACAGCCTGAACAGAAACACCCTGAGAGGGGGACGCAATCCCATTCACGCCCCTGCTCCCGGCACCGGAGATGGGCCCACCACCCCCGAGTCAGTTCAGCTACAGGACAGCTGGGTACTCAACAGTAACGTCCCGCTAGAGACCAGGTCAGAAAAAAAAAATCACATTCTCTTATTTTTAAAGTTACAGGTGAGAGGTTCACCTGATGTTGATATGTGGAGCTACTTACAGTTAGCAGCCATGGAAGCTCATGTAATCAATAGTGAGGTATGAAAGTTTACATCCCTATGGACACCGATGGATAGTGTCAGAGTGAAATACTATGAGGAAAAAATTCATTCCTATACAGTGTGAATTATTCTTACACTTCCATCCAGTAGCATTGCTGAAACATAAGCTGCAACACTTCAATATGCAGTAAATTATATACAAATTTTCAATGCTAGAAGTGCTATGAAGTGATGTGGAAAGTATGTCGAGAGGAGCCTTCTACTAATAGTTAATACTTTATAATACAAGTAATTACCCACAATTTACTCTCTATGGAACATTCCAAATTCAGTAACAATCCACCAACGCAGGAATGTGATCTTTTACAGACAGCAGAGAGAGACCGATTCAGACTCAGTGATTAAAAGACTGAATTTGAACCATGTTTTACACTTGATTATTTATGACTGGGTTGGTTTTCTGGGGAGCGAGGGTGGAGTAGGATTTCTGCCCCTATATACTATATACAGTATGTGTATATATGTGTAAATTATTTCTATCCATAGTGGGGACAAAATGCATTCCTCCCTTGTGCCAATTTAAAATTCGACCATATAAAGTACATTTTGTGGTAGTTCCCAAATAAATTTCTTTCTAGATTTCACCTTTTTAAGTGATTTTTTTATCACCATTTTTTTTTTTTATCATATTGTACTCTGAATTTTGTGTTTTTTCAGTGACAATCACATATTTTTTCCTGTATTTAATTTACTGATCATGTAGGTGTCTGTTAATTTAAGTTGAGGGTTATGATATTAGAAACAGAAAAAAAATTAAGAAAAAGTGAAACTCTCAGCAAATATATCATTAATACCATAAAACAAGTGTCTCCATCTACTGTCAATGATCAACGTCCATGGGTTTTAGTGGTGAATCAATATTGTCGAAGATGACGGTGTTTCTATGTGCACTACAGAGCTTCTGAATGTCCAAATAAGTCATATCTGATGAATATGAAAATATGACAAAAGTGTATTTTATACCAATTATTTACATGGATTGATAAGATTAATAGATCAGCTATTATTAAACATTTTATATCAGTACATGATTTTAGTCACTGGTGAGTTTTTGGGTCTTTATGTGTTATGCACTGTACCATGCATATTGTGTTTCAGAGATTACATAAAAGTAAAAAATTGAGCTCACCCTGGTCCATAAGCATTCACAGTTACATTTGGCACAAAAACTACAACTAGCTAAATGAAGGTGAAAACAGTGGGAGTACGTCTACTTGTCTTCCTGTTGTTGGGATGGAAATTAATTCCCAGGATGACTCAAACTGTGACAAAAACGTCTGTCGAAAGCCTCTTGGTGTCTGCAGCCGCTTTAAGCTGTGATGCTAAGTGAAGAGGAGGTCGAGAGCGTCGGTCAAGAGGTTCACCATCACCACAGACAGTCATCTCTGTGTACAGCTTGTGCAGACAGTAGATATTTACATCCATATTCTCAAGGGAAGCTCAACATCGACTCTGCATTCTTTAATGGCATAAAAGGAAAGTCAATAAAAAACTACTTGTTAATAAATAAATATTTCTGAAAGTAGTGGGTGCAGTGTTATATGAGAGGAGGGGTGTAGAGCTGTCTTTAGAATCTCATACCATTAGAAGTTTATTCTGTGTCATCGTCAAAGGACAAGATATGAGAGTGAAAAGACTGTGTATAGCAATGTATTGATTCAAACTTAATGACTCAGTTACTTTAAAATGTTACTTTAACGGCCGTAAAAAATAGTTAACATGCTTCACAGTCTACACCACTGTGGTTTTGGCATTTCATTTCTGGAATATTCAGCATCTTAAAACCTCTCCCCATATTTCACAAATCACATCCAGATTTACAGATCAGTTTACAGTCATTGTGTTTTGCTTTCAGTAATAAGCAATATCAATTATGTATTTCCTTTTTACTTACTATTTTATAGTTTATGCAATAATTCCATTCTGTAATTGTTTCATGGGTGCTGATTTCATAATATATTTTACAATTTTGTGGGGATCAGCATAGCCAATATTCATCAAAGATTTCATGATTTGCATTATATATATATATATATATATATATATTTTTTTTTTTTTTATGTGAGATTTTGGTTTTTTGTGTGCAGCTCAAGAATAAGACCGTATATATTGGACAGTCAAGCAAAGATAATGAA
>JAPSES010000002.1:939896-950670 GCA_029822895.1 Maxillicosta whitleyi
TTCGTATTTTATGTGCAGCTCAAGAATAAGACAGTATATAATGGACAGTCAAGCAAATATAATTAAATGAATAATAATATAGTATAGCCTACTGCAAAATCATAGATTCTTTAAAAAAATATACAAATTTACAAATTTTCAGTCAGCACAGCAAGCACTAATTTAGGACTAGAGTCTTTCAAAACATTATTAATGGAAGAATGTTATTTACAAAAACTCGAAAACCATAAATGTGTTTGTGTGTTAGTGACTTAATTAATAAACTAATGCTAGCAAGCTTATAAGTGTTTAGGCACAAGCCAAGTTATCAACGCTCAATTATGTATTCTGCAGCACTGATTACTATCTCATCTGCAAGACTCTTTTGTAATGATATTTATACTCCAACATTGCATTGCTCAACAATGTAATGCCACAAGACAGCAAATTATGATAGCATCATTCATTTTATACTAGATGGTTTGTGAATTTGCACTCTGAAAAGCTCATATAGTTGCCTGTTTGTTTCTTTTAAACTGAGCTGATTTTGGTGTGAGATTTTGTTGATGCGTGCCTGGACCCTCAGTTCTGTTAACTTACACCCACCTGACAATTTTTTTTCCGCACTCTGCAAGTCAATGATTGGCACTGTTTATACAGGCACCATTATTCCTGTAGAAGATTCTGAAATGTTTTTTGTAACATGCAGGGCTGCTACATGGCAAGAATATTGTGGAAGACACTCTGAAGGCATGATTTTTTTTCAGGGGGAGTAACAAATATTTTAGTATTTTTGTATTTTAGTATGCGCTGTAGCTCACAGACAAAACCTAATTCTGCAGAATATTGTTGACAGGGTCTCACTTTTTGCCCCCACTCTATCACTCCAAGTCAATATTTGAGCCTTCCAACTTAACAGAAAATTGATGTTAGCTCCTGATTGCTGAAAAAACTGAAATCCATTCCCCGCTTCATTTTCAAGTACAACACACATGTAATGCTGTCATGTGTCAAAGCTATTATGTATGCAACGTGGAGTGAGCAAGCAGGAAATACAAACCATTTCACACACCCTACACATGCGCTTTTGCTTGTACACAAAGGACACTTATCGGGCAAACAGAGCATTCATGCAGGGTATTACTATTCATGAGGCATGCAGTGAGAGGGACACAGCCTACATGCTTGCTAGCATGCTCACTCTCGCGCTCCGAGCATTTACTCTGCAAGCTGTAGTTGTGTTTCTCCTGCTGGGTGCTGGGGCTTCCAGCTCTGATGGCCCCAGATAAGCTCCCCTGAGTGCCAGCCCCTTGCAGTATTTATAAGTCCTGGCCATGTTTAATTCAGCCCCACCGATCTCAGGTCTATGCTCAACCTGTGCTTATGCTTCTCATCGAATGCAAGATGGGTAAGAAGTAACATAGTGGTGAACAAGAATACCCGGACCTTTAAATAGCACTTCATTCCATTTGCAATTGTTTATCTAGACCTGTGTTACTATGGTGATTTATAAGCTATAACATATTGTAGTTAGACAAGAGATATTTTCGTTGCTGAGATATAGCCTTTAAAAATAAAGATGAAAAGCCTCCTCTCCTCATACACACTGTTCTGACTCCTTTACTTTAGACATTTAAATGAAAACACACACTCATACAAACACACACACCTACACACACTCACAAACACATACACACGATTGAATCCCTTGCTTTGCCAGTATTTGGTCATGTTCAGGTGGTGGGGTTGGGCATGGCTCAGAGCCTGACGCCATGAATGGAGCCCAGAGCAGTAGACAGAGTTTCCAGCTCCACCCTCTAGCCCAGATTGGGTCCTCTTCTCTGGGCCTGTTGATAGCGGAGGCTGGGTGGGCTGGCTGGAGCTGCTGGAGCTTGTGACTGGGTTAGTGCCAGCCAGGCAGAGCCAGAGAGTCACACCATCCCTGCGCTGGCAGAACCCATCTTCCATCTCATTAAAACTAGCAGCGAGGAGATGATGAGCACACGTGTGCATGTGAGCAAGTGAAGCTTATGGTTGTGTGTCCATTTTTTAATCCAAGCATGTGTGTTTTCTTTGACTGTGACTGCTCCCCACTGTAGTCATATGTAAATCTTGGCATTTGTTGTCCATTCGTTATAAATGTACACACACACACACACACTTGTGTGTGTTTGTGTTTTAGCTTGACCCAATAGTGTGACAGCGCTGAGAGGATGAAGATTGATCACCTAAGAACACCCCAGGGCTTAGATGATTGGCAGGGAAAGAGAGCGATAGGCACAGTGGTAGAGGGGTGTGTGTGTGTGTGTGTGTGTGTGTGTGTGTGTGTGTGTGTGTGTGTGTGTGTGATATAGCAGAGGAATATAAGACGGGAGAGTGAAGAAGGGGAGGGAATGAAAAGGAATGGTTTACGGTAGAGGAGGGAGAGATAAAGGAGGGGAGAGAGGGAGAGAAATGGATAGAGGTGGTGATTGAAGGAGATTGTTTTGGGGAGTGTGTGAGATAGAAGATAGAAAGGCTGAGGATGGAGACGGGGGATCGTAGAACATGGATAAATTTACCCGTGTGAGATAAATTACTGTAGATGGCTGATGCCGTTGTGTATGCGTTTGAGAGACAGAGAACGAACGCATGAGGCGGCACATGTGTGTACATGTGTTTCAGCACTTTGAGAGAAAGCACCTGATTTCCAATCGGCCCCTTGGAGCCTCTTTGGTAGCTGATGCCAGTTTCAATCTCTCATCTTGATCTGAGGACATTCCCCTGCACCTCCTGGCTGCTCCACTGTGGGCCTCGGCTCTAAGGGAAGAAATAAGATCGCTGAGAGAGTTGCAGCATCTCAATTTATCTGGATGGAGCAGCAGCGTGTATGGTTACTTTCAAATGCATTACTGGGGGGACGGATTTGAAGACACCACCTGTAGAGAAGAAGAAGAAAAGGAAGCAGAGAGAAAAGATGTCCAGACAGACACTACTGAAATATGCATATGAGAATCACGGCATATTGTGAAAGGTTTATTAATGATATGCTCTTTCATGGTCTTGCATTCATATAACATTAGAATTACTATGCAGATCCACCACCCCAACCAAGTAGGATTTTTTCTTTTTTAAATCCACTTCCTCTTGTATTAGCAATTCGTTAGAATAAAGTAAAACATTTGCACTGTTAACTTATTCATATTCTAAATAAAGAATTTCTTTCAATAAGGTGGGCAGTGATTAAAAACTATAAGTTATACTTTTAGTCTTGAAAAACAATTTCACCCAGGCTGGACATACAAGCCTTCCATACCCATTTTTAGTGAATGAGCTGTTGAATGCACATGTATAAGGGACTATAAATGACTAGCTCTGAAACTAATATGGACATAATATGGGTTTTCTTAATAGAATTAAGCACCATTTTAAGAATTTATTGGCTTAACCTTATGACACTGCCACCAAACATCTCTAAACACAACTAACCAGTGAGTATAATTGTCAAAGGATGTTTAAAACATCCTTTAAACAATTACAACACATTCTAACTGTGTGAAATCCTTTTCATTTTACAGTAATTATGCAAATACTGCCATTTTGTCATCTGCATATTTCCTATAGAACACTTGTTGCCACCCTGATAACAAATGTCAGTTCATTTTGGTGAGTTATTCCTTAAATATAAAGGTATTAGTACATACAAATATTTGTCATTTCATGTAGAAAATATCCCAAAGTATATTATTTCAGTTCAATTAAGTTCAGTTTCATTTGTAGAGCCCTATATCACAACAAGGTTGCCTCACAGGGCTTTACAGAATTAGTTGAATATGGAAATAAACAACAGTCAAGTAAATAGTAGATGAAGGAAATGTTTTAATGTTGGCAAGGAAAACCTCCAAAAAAAACCCAGTGGGAAAAGAGAAACCTCTGGGAGAACTACAGTGAAGGAGACATCCACTCCTATGGACGGACAGGCTTTTGATGCACCACAGCTGACGGATGTCCATTTGCAGATGTTCCAGTGTGTAAAGGAGGACTAACAAAGCCCCAAAAGTCCTGATGTCCTGCACTGGTCTCTACTGTATCAGCTTATTCTACGTAATGCAGTCTCTCCTTGATCTTTTTTTTTTTTTTTAATGGACCTTCATTTTTTTTTTTTTTTTTAAATGAGGCATATTCTTGATTAAAATCTGTTCTCCCACGACTCCACTGGCTTCAGGAAAGTGGTGTGGTCTCCAAATACATAAATCCTGCATAAAAAACAAAAGTTAAAACAGCAGTACTTCAAATAAGAACATGCTGAATCTTATAATGTACTACCAAGAAAGATAATCTTCCAAGGCAGAATTTTTTAATAATTTTCTCTACACTTCACTTCAGATCCCAATGAAATAATCAGACACCTGTGTACTAGATGGGATGCCTTGCAGAAAGCCTTGGGTATATTTTCTGTCCAGACATATTATTCAGCCTCTGAATTTTCCATGTCCTTCTTCAAAGCAGCAGTCAGAAAATTAAAGCCCATTATACTGCATCCATCTGCCTGTTTATTATTGTTTTTTTGCAATTGTTGCGAGGAACAATCCTCATGACAGCATCCGAGAGCATCCTCCTCTCCCCGAGCCCCGTGTTTCATTCTCAGATCTGACCATTTTTCAGTCACCCCCATACAGAGTCGACCTCTGCTAATTGTTCTCTACCTCTGATGATGATTCTCAGAGTGTTATCCTCAGTAACCACATGTTTATGAAGGCTGAGAAAATCAAGAGTGTGTGCGTGTGGGCTTGTGAAAAAGCGTGTGTGTTCGTTCGCTCAAGGGGAATGCGAGCTTTGACTTCCTGCTAATTACCCAGCATGCTCTCTGTTCTGTGGTTAATTGTCCAGGTCCTCTTTTCTCTCAATGGAGAAGAGGGTTGGAATGGAGTGAAAACACGTCCTTCTCTACTCTCTGTCTTTTAATCTATAACCTCCCACTCCATCCTCTGAACTTCTCTTATGTCTCTTCTTGGGACTGCTTAGATGTAAATTAAATGTTTGATAGCACAAACAGGGCAATTTCATGTCAATATACCCGTATACATTTTCAGTGTTTACACGGGTGTGGGATTTTTTTGTCGATGTGCACATTTGGGCTTGCTAGTTTCGCATGTATGTATGTGTGTTTGTAATATGTGTAAGACGAGACACACGACAGCATGGTAACAATTGTTAGGCTGAAGGGTGGGGGGTTGGGGGGGAGTTGGTGGCTCAAAAATGAAAGAAGAGGGAGAAAAAAAAAGGGAAAGGTGTCTCTGTCAGCTCTCTCTAATTATGTGTGACGTTTCCATGCTGGACCTCTGTCAAAAATCCCACAATATTCACACATAAACACACAGACCTAGACACACACAAACTCCAGCCTAATGATACAGACTTGTGATTGCCGGCTGCCTGCTATGATAGAACCCCTCCATAGTCCTCTGCAACATAAATCAATGTCAATTACCTCCCCAGAGCACATTAGACACTTTCCATTCCTACTCGTAATTAGTATGGCCCATAGACATATTCCCATCCCACGCAAGCTCACAGTCAAGCTTCTGCACACAAACAACAAAGACAGAGAATGAAATGATTTCAGTTCAAATACATACCAGCACATCAAGTCATACATTGTGTCTGTGCAGAAATATGTAACAAGCTCAGCCTCTCCTTCCAGTCACACACGCACATTAGGGCTATTGTAATTAATTACCGCTGGCCGTACCATCACAGAGTGCTTCAATGACTGTGAAAATGAGTCGAGGCAAAGGCACACTGGTTGACCTTGGAGTGTATCTGCACATGCATGATACGTATGTGCGCTCTTGCGTTCGGGAGCATGTAGGTTCATATGCATGCATATTAAAATTGATGGCTGTGACACTGAGAGGCTGGTATTTTTAGACAATAACCTCGTATTTCTTTGCGTGCCATCTCCTCATGCTCTTTCTGTCTGGGTTGGGGGGATTTTTTTCTTCTTCTTCTTCTCTTTTCCTTATTTTCCTTGGTGTCACACAGTGTACCTGACAGGTAATGGGGAAGTGGGGGTCTAGCAGGATACCAATCCAACAATCAGTGGCATGAGATGATGAGAGAGAAGGAAAGAGACAGAGTACAGACTAAATAATTGATACAGAGTGCTCCCAAACCAAATCTTCATTCTCTGAGCATATCACCTGTTTTCACCAACTGCTTTTATACCAGCAGACACTTGTACAGACACCCTGTTATGAAATGGTAGTTATTAAAGTTATCAAAAGGATAAGGGTTTTGTTCTTAGGCAATATTTTTAATGGCAATCATCTGATCCAGCTACATCAGTGAGTTACTGGTCCTACTGTCTAAATACAAAGATGTGACCGGCTACAGAAGAAAGATACTGACATACACATAAGAACTGCAGCAGCTTGTAATTCTACATTTAAGTATGAGGAGAACTGCATCAGTGACGCCATTCATTCACTTTCCCCAGTGGCCACCCATGGTACAAAAGCAAAAATAATCCCCAACAGCTTTTCTTTTTTTTTTCTATATGTTTGTGTGTCAGGCACAACAATAAAAAAGACATCTGTGAAACTGCTGATAGGACATCGAAAATGCTTTAATTAACCGTTTTTATAACATGGAACATGTGTTAAACCCCAAGGGCAAGGACCACAGCTTGAAAGTGAAGTATCTACAAGTGTAATACCATTGATGGCCACTAGATGCTGGTTTCAAAATGTCCTGACTCCCATAGACTAACAATCATTGCACACTAAAAATACATCAATCATTTCCCCCCCAGGAGTCACTCTGATGTTATTCTATTTATTTGGCACCATTTATTAGGTTTGTTGGTTGCTGGTTGCCTTTTTTGTCAATTGTTGGCCTGTCAATAAGATTTTAGAAGGTTAGACTCATACTCAGATGTCTGCCATTTCAGGCTTTGATTGACAGATGTGATCGACAGCTTGCCTGTCTGCTGAGTCAGATATTTGTTCCTTCTGTGATTGAACACAACTTTTTTTTTTTTCTTCTCACTGGAAGCTTCAGTGTAGTAAGAGTAAGTAAGTTGCATTTTCAACACAATCAAATGGATCTGTTAACCAAATATGTGCTTAAGTTTAACGTTTTAGCTCACTTTTGCATTTTCCTCACCCTATGGTGCAATATGATCACTTCTGGCACCAAAATGCAAACTCAAGGCACCAAAATCCAACGGGTGCCATCACATGGGCTCCATCTTTCTCTTATAGCCTTTGAATACATTCTGAGTGCCCAGAAAAAAAAGGATTTCAAAGTCTTTGATGGCAGTGTAAAATCTGTGCACCCATTGAGCCCAGTAGGAAGGTGTGGGTGGGGGCAGCAGGTGAAACTTTAAAGTGCATGTGCAGCGGGCAGATGGGAAAGAACAGGCACCTGACATATAACATCTATGTCTAATAATACACTGATGCTTGTACTACTACGATCGCTGTATTCAGCATTGATAAAGATGTTAACTTGAGCCGCATGATGTGGAGGATCAACAATCGCAAATCTGGTGAGATATAAAACAAAGCCAAAGCAGCCATTTCAACTGCCTTAACCCAAATTTAATCGATTTTAAAAAAAAAATACATGTCAAATGAACACTCCAATTCCTGGAAGCAAATATATACAGATAAATGCAAATACACATTCATTCAAGGTGACAGAAGCCAGTCATATTATGTAGGCAGGAGGATAAAAATCAAGGCCGATCACCAAACTCTGTCTAATTTAAATGCAGCTCTATGGTGTGATCAACACCAACACAACATGTGACTCAGAACCCACTAATAAGGATGCAGTAACAAACATTTGATGAGATTAATGAGCCCTCAACACATCGTCTTTTAATATTTCAGTAAACAATTGGCAATATTTGCTTTTTGATTAGATTAAAATCATCAGTTTTCCTAATTGTGCAAAGGCTTCTATAGGACTTGAAAGAACCTGCTTGTTGAAAAATTGAAGAAGCCAAATAAAGGAAAAGGGTCTCTGTCAGTGGTAAATACAAATTTTAGTACGTGGGCATGGTGGGGAATTTTATTGTCTTGATTTGAGATGTGACACCGAACTTCATTGCAAGATTTACTCATGATTTGGAGTTGCATTACTTAAATTACTGAGAATTATTGGATTTTGCGATTCAAGCAGTGACTTGCCAGCTGTGCTTTTTTCATTTTCTGTCACTTATAATGTGAAGAACAAAATGTGAAAATGTTCTGTCTAAAAGATCTCACCTCAAACCCCTTTTGATTTTTTTTTTTTTCACACTGCCTCCTACAGTGGCCTCTTGGGACAACTTTAACCACCAGAAACATAAAACCTGTTGTAAAAGAACATAAATTATCTTTCATGATGCATTTGAATGAAGTCATTTTAGGCATCAGTAAATGTAGACCTCAGTGAATAGTGGAATTTTATTGAAAAGGATGAAGTTGACATGTTGCCCTTCTAAACGATTACAGCTCAAAACTGTCTTCATAGTATTATTATTATTATTTTTTATTTTTTTTAAGATGTTTTATCAGAAATGTCATACTCCCTAAAAACCATCTTAAAACCCAAGGTTGACAAATTCACAGAAAATTAAAAAAAAAAAAAATACTACCTGTGAACACATCCACAAAGACACAAATAAGCAATTCCACAAAGGCATACAGACAAAAACACCCTCTCTTTTCAGTCATCTTTCAGGCAATGTAGTGACCTCAACTTCTCTGATCTGTCACACTCACCTGAGGGCTTTCTTCTGTTGTACCACCTGGAGTCAGGGTAGGGGCAGGTCCTCACTTCCTGTGTGTACTATTAGTGTGTACCATGAAAATTGCAGCAAAGTTGTTGTTTTTGTTGTTGCTGTTGTTTCTTAAAGTGTCCTTGAAAAGTTTCTGCAAGTGGTTTTTTCATATACCTTTTATAGCAAGGTCAGAACAGAAGAGAAATTTTGAGGGATGAGAAGAAGCAAATTTGATCTGTAAATAGTGAATAAAGTAAGATGTGTCGATACAAAGTGAAAATCAGAAGAATAAGAGAATGTTTAAATGTATGGGTGAAAGAGTGGAGTAGCAATAGGATGATATAAAGGGAAGGAACGGTGACAGCATTGAAAATGGAAAGTGGAGGACAGGGTCATCCGTAAAGGAGACTTTTTCAGTGAGCAGGTGCGGCGATAGCAAAGGATAATGGGTAATATGAGCAAAGGGATGATGGTTCAAATCCCTCTTTTATCCTCTCTGCAAGCTCTGACCCCACTGGGGCAATGAGGACAGGGAAAAGGGGAATGGCACTGATCCTCTGCTGCCATTGAGAGCAGAAATAAGGCACATTGTAAGTGGGGTGAGTGGAAGGTAAAGGAAGGGGGGAAAAAGAGTAGAGCAGAGCAGGTGGAGGTTAAAAAGAGACCTTGGACTGGAACGAGCCGAATTGGAGACACAATCAGTTCAAGAATGTTCAAACCCATATGGCAGGAAGGGTTCATCGGAAAGAAAAATTGGACAGAAGCTTGCCCATATGTGACCTTGTCATCTGGACTGATTGGGTGGCAGATTGGAGTGTCCTTTTTATGTTTACCTTCCCACTGAGCTCCCCCACCACTTATTTTACAGCACTGATATCAACTTATATCATAACACGAGTATTTTTCCAATTTCTTTATCTGTACATTGACCTTTTCTTCTTTCATTTTTTTTTCTCACCCATAGGCACTTCTTGTTCAAGACGTCATCGGGGACCACCCCTCTGTTCAGTAGCTCTTCCCCTGGTTACCCTTTGACCTCGGGAACTGTGTATTCGCCGCCCCCTCGCCTGCTGCCCAGAAACACCTTTTCCCGCTCAGCCTTCAAGCTGAAGAAGCCGTCCAAGTACTGCAGCTGGAAATGTGCCGCGGTGACAGCGATCGCAGCTGCTGCCCTGCTGGCCATCCTACTGTCCTACTTCATTGGTGAGTGAACATGCATCAAACATATTCATAAGGAGGTTTAATTAAATGTTACACATTTTAATTAGAAGCGGAAGAGTTAAACATGTGCACGGCCAATAAAAGGCATACACAGACATGTGATGTGCAAACAGATCTGCCTTTGAAGGAGCACATTTATAGTCATACAGTAATATTGCTTTATTTCAGGTTGGTAAGCCCTATTGTTTCATACTCACACAATACATCAACTTTGCTCCTATTTGCTTCTATTCCACAATGAAAAATTGTCTAGCTAATGGCCAGTTATAAATACAAAAGCAGACTCTCTAAGCATGAGCTTTGTCAATGTAGCCTTGTGTTGCTCTGTCAGAATAAGACTCAGCAGGAAATCCCAGCCTCTGCTCAGCATCAGTAAACAGCCAGTCAGAGAGATAGGAAGATACATAAACTGCAGGGACTGTTTCCATGAGCAGGTATCAGTCAGCATAAAAATCTTAACAAATCCAGCAGGGACGTAGATGTTTTTTCACTGATCTCCAGCCAAACACACAATAGTTTTACTTAGAGGAATGGCAGATACTGAGAGGAGAGCACTTACCAAGCACCTCAGGAAGTGAGTCTGATGGCTGTCTAGATCTGCAGGGAGGAGAGTATGTGGGAGTGTGTGTGGGGGCGTGGAATTTATTCCCTCTTGACCTCGATTGCTGGACAAGAGAGTGCAGCTCTGTGTGTGTATGTGAGTGAGAGAGACAGGACAGACAATGGAGAAAGAAAGAATATGTAGAGCTGCTGTGTGTGTGTGTGTGTGTGTGTGTGTGTGTGTGTGTGTGTGTGTGTGTGTGTGTGTGTGTGTGTGTGTGT
>JAPSES010000002.1:950770-965752 GCA_029822895.1 Maxillicosta whitleyi
GTGTGTGTGTGTGTGTGTGTGTGTGTGTGTGTGTGTGTGTGTGTGTGTGTGTGTGTGTGTGTGTGTGTGTGTTAATGTATGTGTAAGGAGGCAGATGTGTCACCGAGCTCTTGATTGGCCTTTTACCCCAGAGACCAGAGTCAACAGATGGGGGGATCTTAGGAAACAGTGGCATCAGCAGAAAGAACAACTCCCTCATCACCTCTACATACATTATTAATACAATATTTCATTATTTATAAAATATATATATATATTTATACATACATTACCGTCCATCTATCTATCTATTAGTGCAGTATGTGTGTATCTGAGTGTGATGTGCCCTGGCTTGCTAGCATACTCACTACTCAGATTGGTGTCGGTGTGCATGTGTCGATGTTTATGTATGTCCGTGTGTGTATAAGTGTGTGTTTTTGTGCATCCCCCACGGAGTGCCCTTGAGAGTGGTGTGTGTCCTCCAGAGCAGATCAAGGCCCCTTGCCTGGGGGCATACAGACAGATTCATCCTCTCCTGAGCTTTGCACGGTCACACTGCACTGGACAGCTACATATGGAACGAGGAAACTGAAGTTAGGAGAGGAAGGACGGCCACAGCCACCACAGAGTTCACGACAGCCCCCTGTAGATACTTGAGAGTAAGCGTGTACGGACACAGCCAAAACCCACTGTCCTTTTAGCATATTTGTATCACAGAGCTGGTGTGCTCTGAATAATGTGTTTTATCTAGGAAGTCATATTTATATAATTAGCGCAGTGTGACAAGGGTAAGATGAATGTGGCAAACATACAGCAGACATAACTGTAATGTATAAACACATTAGAAACCTTTTGGTTGGCATTTTTGTTTTCTCCTCTCCTCTAGATATGTCCACAGGTTGTTTGTCTTGTAATTTTGTTTCTCAGCAATCAACAAAATTAACAACAGAAATTGTGGCAATTTACACTTTTCCACATATGTAGGTGGGCAAGTGTCTAAGTGTGAATAGGTGTTGTGTGTAAGAATATAAGGAAAGGGAGCAAATGTATAAACACAAGAAGAAAGCAAGAAAGACAGGAAAAAGGAGAAAATATAAGAATATAATTTTTGAACTAATGTAGGGTGTTATATAATACAAAAATATGCCTTGTTTCTGGAAACGTGATGGCTTCTTTATCTACACCAGACTCAGTGTACCATCTGGTTACTTGCCAGATACATACAACTTGTTAACAGTAGTCCCTGCCTCCTCTAATAATAAACAGAATTTGTGTCTTTAACCATACCTTAGATGTATTCAATTGTTTATTGTTCCTGAGAACAAACAAACTGGTTAGCATACTATTATGCTCAGCAGATACGATTTTCTTGAATGGAATGCAGTGAATGAAAAACACCAGCTACTAATAAAGTTTCCTTTAAGCTCCACTTTCTGTGCATTTATTGTTTTATAATATACCAGACGTCAATGCTTTACAGCTTAACTTAATTGTCCAACTGGCTACAATTTGTTGAGCTCAACAAGGATGAAATGGTATTTTATTATTATTTTGCAATTACTTTTCTTAACAGTATAGCCCCTTTTCAGTTACAGTAAGGAGATGTTTTGCTCTCGTGTTCTGTCTGTGCTGAACAGAGCTGTAGCAGTGCTGCCAAGCCTGAAACCCCTGTGTTTACCTAGCTTTTTGTAGCGTTAATCGTGCAGTGAGTTTCAGTCTGAAGAGTTCACTGCTCATAAGGGGAATTTTGTAGTTCCTTGTTTGTGTGTTGTGTATGTCGGTGCGTGTTGTATACGTTTGTGTGTGTGTGTGTGTGTGTGTGAGAGAGAGAGAGAGAGAGAGCCCAGTGCTCACATGGGGGATTGTACAGAGCACCCAGAGCCATGCAGCGTGAAGAGGACCCCTCTGAGGCGTCCGCCCAGGAGCCCACTCATAAATTACACCCGGACACATGTGCCTGAACAGCACTTTTCTTTTTGTGCATTTGTGCTTGAGTGTGAATACTCTTTTTCTACAACCTATGAGAAGTGTGCGTGTGTGTGCATGCGCGGGGGCGTATGTGTGTGTGCGCGCATATATGTGTGTATGTGTGTGTCTGACTGTGTGGCCATAAAGGTGCGTGAGGCCTTCAAACACCTTTCTTTTTTTCCTTTCTTGTTTCTCCAAGACCATAAATAAAGCTTCTGAAATTGCTCGACAATCTTCCAGAAACACACACATACACATACAGACTGAGAACCTTTTAGAAAGGCAGGACTCAGCATGCTACAAGAGCATGGCAGACGATATCTCTTTGAAGCATATTCAGTATGTCACACTATTAGAATTGAGCCTTGGTAGAGATAAAGTCACACATACAAAGTAGAAAAACAAACATCTGTGACTTTGTTTGTCTGTGCATATCTGGGCCTGTATGTAAGATTGTGTGATTAATAATGTATTTATATGTGACTAAGCAGGTGCATTTTCGGTTAAAATGTTTGGCTCCCAACTCTAGCCAAGTACAGCACCCTCTTTACATGTGAAGGAATGACTGAACGGATGGAAGGAGGAGGATAAACGAGAATGCTTGTTCTTCATTCCCCAGGCATCTTGTTTGCTTGCTCCGCATGGAGCACCAGAGCCAAAGGAGAGGTGGTTGCTAGGATACAGGTGAATGGTTGGCATACAGGAGGGAAGACAGGTCCGTCATTGTGAACGGCAACCTGGAGAGGGTGAGATAGAGGAAGGCAAAGGGAGATGGAAAAGAGAAAGGGGTGGAATTGAGTTGGAGCAGAGAGGGCAGAGGGGAAGGAGTAAGATGCGTCACTGTCAGCATGTAGCCAGAACTTAAAGGGGAGCGAAACAGAGGATAGATGACTGAAGAAACGGAGGACAGGAGGGCTGAGGCTGAGATGTCAATGTCGGCACCATGAGGGATGAAAGTGCAAGATTGGGAGGGAAATGGGAAAGGAGTAAGGTCTGTTGTTTGCTCTGCTGAGAAAAGAGAGGAGGGAGGAGGAGCAGGAGTGACAAGACAGCCAGGTGTGAAGAGGAGAAACTGAGAGGAGGCAGAAGGAGGAGAGATGAAGGAGAGCGTGGCCTCCTGAGGTTCTGTCACCTGGAATATCTGTGGGATTAATGTCTCCTAATTGATCACACAAGCAGCGAGCAGAGGGAGTGCAACAGAGAGAGGACAGAGGGAGACTCGAACAGCAAGGTGACAATGAAAGAAGTAAGGAAGGCTAAAACGAGCTATCCTTTTTGACCTGACATCTAAGTCGTATAGAGGATTGAAAATGTATGGGAAAAAAAAATAGAGATAGGAATGAAAGATCGAGGACATGCCGGATTAGTCTTGTCCAGGTGGACTGTTTTCACAAACACACTCAGACACAGCTGTGCCCTTGACTGCAATGAGTAAACTTGCTAGCGGGCGCTTGTGTCACCTTTGCAGGGGTGTTGTGTGTGATTGTGTGTGTGCGTGTGATGGCTGAATTTGTCGGGTACAGTGGCGTACTCCACATGGTATCATCACCACTGATGAATGAGAGCGCGCGCACACATTTTCACACATGCACGCTCCCTTAGACACAATGTATTTTTAGTCGCACTCTCAGCTCGCTTGTCTGTTGATTAAACAGACTCACACACTCACACAGACACACACACACTGTCATCAAGTGTGACCTTCATGCCTGCAAGCCGACCACTCTCCATCCATCACTGCCGTCTCACTGTTTCAGACTGATCACAATCGCTTACTGGCTATTCCTTCTAGTTAGAAGGGCCTCACCACAGTGCAGTCATATCACTGTTCACTGAGACAATACAATACCAATGATTTACTTCAGTTTGTTCATTAATAAATAACTTTTTTCCAAAATATGGACTGTTGGGAACATTATTTTACAGATTAGCAGGTACCCTGTTAAAATGTAATAAGCAATGAACCTTTGTATTATAGTGATGTGACTTTCAGTCTTTGTATAATTTCCTAATAAACTGGATAATAAAAGTGAAATTCCTGAAAAGTGTAAACCACAGAACAGTCCTCCAGTCATTACTGCCAAAACATTTATTCAAAATTCTTCAGTGTATCTTGAGCAAACCCAAAAAAAAAAAAAAATCACAAGTATGTAGCTCACGTTCCACACTCTTGTCCAACAACACTGCCACTCGCCTTGGCAAGTTCAGTTGGTTGCAGCCAGGCATGGCAGATTCGGGTTGCTTAGAGCGGTTCACACTGATTTGATTGGCAGACAAGAAGCGGTGTGAATTCAAACAAGAGCATCAATAAAAACAACACTCATAATTCAGGCGCAAAATGCCAAATAAAGGGAGCACGTGTATATGTCCTTTCAGCTTTTCTGACCCGCATCGTCTGGAAATATGCCAAAAGAAGCCTCTGCAGATCTGGAAGATGCAGGCAATAGAATGAATTCCACAGATGCTTTTTATCAGTGTAGTCCCTTTGTAATCAACCATTTGTGTTAGAACTGGTGATTAAATTCCATATATATATTAGTCTAACAGGATTTAATTACATGTATTTTGTGTTTTATTTACATAATGCAATTGTGTGTATAAATAGTTATCCCCATACTGAACTGAACTGAAGTTGTTTTTAGCCTTTTTTCCCTTTTGTGAGAAGCTCTTCATAGTTTATACTCACAGGAACCCAGTGCTCTCTTTGGTTTGTGAAACTTTTCTGAACATCTGCTTTCAGTGTTCTTTGTATCAATTAGGTAAGTTTCACAGAGCAACCCAAAGCCTTGTAGTTTTTGAAAAATACTTGAGCTAAAGTTCAATAGTTTTGAATTCCTGTGGTATTAATCAACTCTTAAATCGTTACTGTTTTTATTATTATTATTATTATTATCATTAAGCCCTTGAAGGTGTCTGCTTGAGTTATGTAGGACCTGCAGATCTGACAAAGTGGCCGCTTTCCAAACCGAGCTCCTTGACCCCAAAGTCCCCTCTCACTCGGCATGTGGCTTCCCTTCTGCTGATCCAAGATGGAGCAGCTAGAGGTCAGGATGTGTCGCTCATGCCAATGTGGGTGTGTGTCCATATATATTATGTGTGTGCGTGCTAGCATGTGTGCGGAGGTGAAGGCGCAGTTGGGCATATGGTGAATGCAAGAACCTGGGCTCGAGGATCAGACGTGGAGCGTGTGTCCATAGCAGCAGGGCCTGTCGTACTGATAAAGGTTAGGTTCTTACCACACGCTGCCAGTCCAGGAAAAGGGCAGGGCATGGCTAGGACCAGGCGCAAGGTGCTATACCATCTGCACCAGAGGGATAAATGGGTCAGGTAATACAAAGCAGGGTTCACATTTCTCAGGCAGAACATGGCGGTAACATAAATGTTTATCCTTTTTATCCTTCTGCTTTTGTATCTGGAGGTTCTGTACGTGCTTTGGAGATAATGTTTTAGAACATTTTATATTAGTGTGTGTGCGTGTGTGCGTGTGTGTGTGTGTGTGTGTGTGTGTGTGTGTGTGTAAAACTTCAAGAATTGTATTTCAATTGTTGTTGTTGTTTTTGTTGTTCTATTTACGTGACTTTTTTACCCATTCTTCACAACATCCCAGAGGGAAATACTGCACTTTTTACTCGTCCCTGTCCAGTGAATAACATGCATCCCTGAATGTGTTGATTTTGAATAAACGGAAGGTTGAAGTGTTGTGTTATATATTGAGAAAATTCTCATCCGTCCCAAGCAGAAAAACAATTTAAAATGTTTTTGAATTTGCTGAAAAATGCATTGTCACCACACTAGCAACATTCCTGTTTTTCTGAGGTTGTGAAAAGTTGACTTTAGCGATACGGAGCTCTCACAGGACAGCAACACTACAATGATTATTGTATAGAATATGACGCTGTAGGTTAAACCTCCTAACAGTTTATAATGCACTTAAATTGAGCTTAAGCTTAAATATCTACAGTGATGAAATGAACATATACATTAACAGTAGTAGTGAAATTAATTAAAATGTAAAAAATAAAAAAATCTATTTAAAACACTGAGAGGGACCATTTTATTCCACAATGGCTACTTTTCCTTTTACATTTTGCTGATAATACTAACATATCTTTACTTAAGTAACTTTAGTTCATAGTGGAGTATGTTCAAAGCATCATATTAGAAACTTTACTTCCATCCATTCATTTTCTCAACTGCTTAGTTCTCATGAGGGTCGAGGAGGACGCCCTAGCTTATCTCTGTCTGGTGAGCGTGGGGTACACCCTGGATGTGCTGCAGGTTCATCACAGGCCTGATGAATTCAGACAAACAACCATTCACGCTCTTGTTTTTACTTTAGTCTTTAAATCTTCTTCTGCTGATCAACTCAAGACATTCTGAATATGCAGTCATTGCTAAGCTGCATTCATACTGTCTGCATATAAGCTCCAGTCGCTCATTTATTTCCTCATTCATTTATTCATTAGTCCAGGTCTTATCTGGGCCCAATCGTTAGTCCAATTAGGCCCACAGTGCTTAACTAGTCCTGTGTTCGAAACAGGAGATGGATGAAGGCAAAGTGAAGAATCACTGTCCTTTCTTCTCTCCCTCGTCTCTCATATTCTTGCAGTTAGTCTGTCATCTGGCCTCCAAAACCTACTATTCCTCTGCCATTCTTCTTCACTCTCTCTCTCTCTCTCTCTCTCTCTCTCAATCCCTCTCTCTCTCTCTCTCTCTCTCTCTCTCACACACACACACACACACAGACACACACACTCTCTCTCTTTCTCTGATCTGTGATAAGATAGCATAGTTCCTCATATCCTGTTTCTAATACAGATCGATGAGAGGGAAAGGACCGAGGTAGGATGGGATGAGCTGAGGCAGAGTGGGTTGATGTGGAGAAGAGAAGGCATGAAGGTGTGGGGAGGGGGGGTCAGAGTAGAGATATCTGAAGAGGAAATTAGGATTCAGAAAAGAGGACATCACTCTGATTCACATCTCTTTTCATTTAGCCCATCACACAGTCATGTACGTGTGTATGTGTGTGTGCGTGTGTGTGCGTGTGCACGCTCGGCTGCATATGCATTGAGCCGCCTCTATATTTCAGTGCCAATAAGGAAGCCATTTCTGCTGTGTGATTGAGTGAGTTGCCGTTTCTCTCTGCTAGACACTGTTTTGCAGGTAGGAGCTGTGAACGACTCATATAACCTTTTGTGTTGCAGTCAATTACAGTTCAGTTGCATCAGCTGGGTGAGGAGGTCCCGTCGGGGGTTGCAGTGTGTGCCCGCGTGCATGCCAGTGCGTGCACTTGTTGTTAATACTATGCAATTTTAAGCATGCACACACAGTTACAGACACTCAGAGGGAGACAAATGCCTCTCTTATTGTATATAACCCAACTGAGGGCAACAGCCAACCACAGCATCTATCTATCTGTGTGAAAGTCTAAATGATCTGAGAGAGAAGGGTGCTTTATTTATAGACTATAGGCTTAAGTGGATATTGTGTGGTAAATTCTAATAACTGAACTGGCCTGAATATTGAGAACCTGAAGCAGTGAGCTATTCTTTTCTCACTCTCTCCATATATTAGCACTGCACCCCTGTGCTGCAGATACAGACAGAAAGGTGCGAGTGAAGGAGGGAAAAAATAGATAAGGTGTGCCTTCTCAGGTGGCTCTTTTTGTGCATTCTTTTATGGACAACAAAATATCTACCAGTTCAATTAAATGATTGCCTTGGAATTGGGAGGGGGTCTAAAGGTAGAAAGGCAGCCAGAATGCTTCCTAAACCAATTAGCAGCCGGCCGAGGACGGGGGGCTGGTCTCAGCTACAATTACAGCCCTAATTGAGGTCAGAGTTGTTAATTTAGTGGTGAATTAGAACAGTTAATATGCATTTATCTGGATGGCCAGGGGAGAAGGCAAGGAAAAGTGTGTTGCCTATGTGCATGCATGAGCCTGTGTATATGTGCATATCTGTGGTCTTTGTGTAATTTTACTTGTATTGCAAGAGATTACATACCTAAACACGCAAAAGGCCATTTTCTGCCTTTGGTGCAATTAGAAGCAGAGCAATTGGTTCAATGGGAAGTGCTGCCATATGAACAGGCAATGATAAGGTTGAGTTGAAATGGAATGGGTGAGAGACATAGGAAGTGAGCGTAGCAAAAAAAAAAAGAAAAAAGAGAAAGAGTTGGAACATGTTCCAGAGAACAGAATGATGATGATACAATATTTTCCAGTCAGGGGACACTCGGTGCACACTGCCACAAAGTCACCTTTCTCCATCTCTTTTGCCTCTCATGCAGAAATCCATTTACACACTTTATCTCTAAAACATATGAATATTTCTCTAAACACACAAAGCTTACACGTAAAAATTGCATTTCTGTCTGATTGCATCTGTTGTGAACCACTTACTAACCAAGGATGAATCACAGCCACCTTTTCATACCCAACCATTCAATGAATAACAGGCCACTCATCCCTTAAATCTTTCCTCTCTACTTGCCATCTTCCTCCCATTGCCATTTTCCTCATTTCATCCGTGGGGGCCCTTATTCATTTCTTCCTCTCTTCTCTGCAGCATCATCTGTAGCCTGTTTTCCTGCTCCTTTTTTCTCCTCAGGGGTTTTATATGTTCTTTAATATTCTCTCTGTTCTTGCTGTCCTCCAGTATTCTCTCTGTTCCTCTCTACTCGTCTTCTTCACTGCTGAGGTTTGAAAACGGTGCGCCGTTTCTGCTAGATCTTCTGACCATTGGCCCCCTCGAGCCTAGCCACCACCACCTTCTTCTTTTCATCTTCCTCATCCCTCTGTCCATTAGTCCGGTCCTTCCTTCTTCTCTGTCACAGGATCATGTGTGCTGCAGCCTCAGATACTGTCTTCTGCAGATGATACTGGCAAGCACTTTGCCTCTCTGAATTATGCATCGAGATTACATAAAAACCTCATGAAGCAACTGATCTATTTTTAATCCAAGTCATTTGCTTGTTAAACCTGCTTCTCTGTGATCTTTTCGCGTGTCAGTGCATGTATGTTTTTCACTGTGTCTGTTAAAATGAACATGAATGCGGGAAAAGACAGATTTAAAAGGAACACACCTAAAAAGTCAGACTGTCTTTCTTGTTCTTCCTTTGTCTGTCAGTTGAATTCATTTCATAAGCTTTATTGGCATGGCATTTAATACAGCGTTCCACTGCAGCTTGAAAACAGTAATTACTACAATTATGATCCCAAAAAAAATGCTTACAATTATGGCAACAAAAAGCTAAATACATCAATTTCAGCACTTTTGGCTAAAATTACAAGTGTTGTGAAAATGAGGGATGGGCTAGTTAAAGAAAAATAATAATGACCGTCTGTCTTTGTCTCTGTCTTTCTTTGTCTCTAAGTCCTGCTCTGTGTCTTGCTGTAAAGAAACCTGTTGACAAAGCATTGCATTCGGCTTTTGTACTCCTATGGCAAAGGAGTAAGAGTGCCATCTATTGGTCAGGTCACAGCAGCCACTAGCAGGAAAAGGAAAGACAAGAGAAAGCCCCAACTCCTAGACACATACACACAAATGAACAGACATTCACAATAAGCTGACTATAGGGCTGTCTGATGTGTTCTTGGGGATGACCTAGATTGAGAGCGGCGTCACAATAGACTCACTATTGCTTACTGTCTCCTGCTGATTCAATAGGTAATCTTTCTATCGACTGCTCCCCACGATACCATCTATGTGTGTGCGTGCAGCTGCATGTGTGCGTGGATGCATGTCTGCATTATCTATGTGGAAGGACAGGATGAGATAAGAAGAAAAGAACGAAGAAAAGAGGGGACTTGAAGGAAAAGATAGAAAGGGAATGAAGGTCAGAGAGATGGGAGAGCAGAGGGCAAGAGGTGGATATAAGAGAAAGGAGACTGAACGGAACGGGTGGGGGGACGGGATTGGAGTGTGTCAGCTTCTCTCCCTCCCACTCTGTTTCACTTGTTCTCTCCCCCACTAACACCCTCCCCTCCCTATGACAGCACAGGCAAGGCAGCAGCCGAGGTGTCAGCGCTTTCCTTTGACCAGGAGCAAGGGAGGGGAGAAAAGATGGAAAGGGAAAAGAAAAAATTGAAAAAAAACAAAGAAAGGAAAAGAGAGAGAGATGGTACATCGAGGGTGAGAATGAGTCTGCCCCGGCAGCAAATCCGAAAGCTGCAGTGTATTTTCTTGCAACTTTTATACCCATCCCTATGTGTGCAAACCCAGGGCATGAGGAGATAGAATTTGACGAGAGAAATTGATTCCCAGGCTTCAGATGCAGGTGTTATAGGTTTTCATGGCGGAGCTGAGACCAGTGCTTAGAGACATGAAATAACACCTACATAATGCATTGTACACAATCACGAATCCATGCATTGTGCATCCTGGAAGCTGCACAATAATATATTATGTCTTTTCTATAACATTTTAAATATTCATACAAGCATAGAAGAATTTACCGAAGCAACAGGAGAGAATTATTTAAACAGTCACAAAAGAAATCTATTTTTTACCTTTCCTGTACAGTACTGTATTATTTCCTCTTTTTTTTTTTTTTACCACTCTGGTTTTATTTATTTATTTTTTTGCATTTTATTTTCTCTCTGGTTTTTGGGGGAGGAGATGCTTGGCAACGGGATAAGGAGGAAAGCGACACAGGGATAGTAAAGAGCTGACAAAGTGAAGAGCGAACACACTGGAGCAGTTTTCATACCGCAAGCACACAATAGACAACACAACAGAGGACAAAAGAAGAGAGGGGGAAGGCGAGTCATAGTGCGATCTCTTCAGAGAACAATCTGTCACCTGCTTTCTATGAGATGGTGTAAAGGCTTCCAAATAAAAAAAAAAAACAAAACAGTAGAAGCTGTCAGGTTCAAAGGATGTTCTGAGAGGTTTACGTTTAAGACAGAGAAAGCACGAGGATGACAGATCTTTATGGTTTTTAATTGTGTGTTTTGTAAGCTTCGCCTCCAATTTTGTGCTGTAGGTTACCTGCCTCTTTGTTAACAGTCGTTTTGATTGATGCAGACTAAAACAGTACAAAAGCAACGTTCAATAAAAGGTGCGATGGTTGCTACATAAATGACAGATCAGACTCAGAGGGTTGGCCTCCTCCATCGCTACGGCTTGATGAGCTTTCAGGTGTAGTTTTTTTTTAAATGTTATCCCTGACTTGTAGACACTTCACTTCTCAAGTCATGTGTTCTCTCAACTTCACCTCTATCCCTCCTCTTCTGTCTCTCCATCCCTCTTTGCATGCAGCGATCAACTTGCTGGGTTTGACATGGCAGCTGAAGCCATCTGAAGGCCCCGTGTTAAACAACGGACTGGGAGCTGGCTTGCCTGTCAACAGTGATGTGGCCACGCTGCCCTCTGGAGGTAGAGGTATGAGCTACAGCACACGCACAGTAATGCACGAGCTTTAGTTGACAGAAGTAGGATTTACAAATTATACTCTTTTCTCTATATTTTATAAAATATACTATATAGAATATGTTCCCTTTATATTTTCTACTCAAAACAGTCTTTTAACATCTGTCAGTCACTGGCAACCGGTTGTATTTGAGCCACATGTGAAGACAGGCACTAGAACACGCTCCCTTTAAAGCAAAGTCTAATGCTTCTACTTCAACAAGCCTAAAGTTCCATAAAAAGATTGGAAGTCGAAGGGTTAATTTATTTCTACCGTCAACACCACAAGTCCTGCCAACATATAAAACATGCCCACCGAATGTGCATAAACTCATGAATCTTGAAAATAATCCACCAAAATGAGGTTATTACAACTAAACCAAATCAATATGTTTCATAGCAGAGATTTATGCCCTCAGTCAGAACAAGCTGGCTTAGGGCAGAGAGACGCACGCTGGCTGGAAAAGTCAGAAAGTATTGAAGGACAGGCCAACACATTGGGATTCATTAAAAACAAAACAAATATAGAATATAGAAGGTCAACCTCATCCTTTAAACCTTTTAAATTCTGTTTGGGCTGCGTAACATACTAAAATACTCTAATAGATTTTTTTTTTACACCCAAACTGGCTCACACCAACTAAAATATTTTCATAATTCATGACACAGCACTCGCTGTTCTATCAGTATGCGCTGTTTAACCACTCTGCTGACTTGTGTCGAGCTAGGTTTATCGTCTCAGTCAGCAGTGAGGTAAAACACCATCTCCTCCCCACCCCGCCTCCACCCCCTCTCTTTTTTAAGGCCCCTGTGCGGTTTTCTATCTATTCTTCTTTCACTGCCTCGATCTCGTTCTGTAACTCACACAGCATGTACTATAGGTATGTGTGGGCTGCTGCTCTCTGTCTGTATTCTGTATTAATGAGAGGACTGTTGTGCTGTGTTTCCCAGCCGTCTAGGCTAGATGCGGCTGTTGTTCCTCTCATTGTTACTTTTATTTTCTTCACTATTCTACACACAAATACACACACAGTCAGTCTTTTGCTGTTCCGATACCAACACTCTGCCGTTAGAAGACTGACCTGATTGCTGGTTGCTGTGTGTGCGTGCCAATCTGACCTC
This sequence comes from Maxillicosta whitleyi, assembly GCA_029822895.1. Classification (NCBI taxonomy): domain Eukaryota; kingdom Metazoa; phylum Chordata; class Actinopteri; order Perciformes; family Neosebastidae; genus Maxillicosta; species Maxillicosta whitleyi. The sequence continues at coordinate 963,253 of JAPSES010000002.1, forward strand.
CAGTTCTATCAGCCAGGGATCATTTTAGCTCAGCCAACAAAGTCCACGCTGTTGCAAGATTTGATACACAAATATTATTTGAATTCTGCATGATCCAACTCATTTTAACTTGAACTGTGGGAAAATAGTTTGCAGAGTTAATGGTGCTCGTCCTTTACAATTCACTGACCATGAATTTTATAGCAGACTATTTCCAGTAAACTGTGATGATTAACTATTGACTCTTACAATCAATGCTTATAATCACAAATTATGCAGTTTCTTTTCCCCTGGCTCCAGGTCCATGGGCAGGCCGCAACAGCAGCATAGACATGGGCAGCATTGAGGTCGGGAGGCGAGTGACCCAAGAAGTCCCTCCAGGAGTATTTTGGAGGTCCCTGCTCCACCTCAGCCAACCCCAATTCCTTAAGTTCAACATCTCCCTGGGCAAGGACGCTCTGTTCGGAGTGTACATTCGCAAAGGTCTGCCTCCCTCACATGCACAGGTAAGATCTGAAACCATGTTAAAGCTGCTGCTGTCATTTAATTGCTGCTTTAACACTCTTGTGGTAGGGGGCTAATCATAGTTATCATTTACAATTCATTAGTATGTATTTGTGTCTTGTGATCATCCTAATTAGTCCCTTGTATTGAGAATGCATTAAAAATACTTGCTTATGTCATGGGACACCTTTAAATTCATTTGTGATTCATTGTGGGAGTTGTTTGAAAAAACTCATTTAGGCTTAGATTTACACTTAATTAAATTTCACAGTAATGTAACTTTTACTGCCTCTTATTAATTAGAAACTACTCAATTAACAGCAGATTTGATTTGTAGAACAGGATAATTGCATCTTCATAACCATTTCATTGCCTGACCTGACTTTAGCTCAGAGAAGCAGTGAAGTTATAGCTATGCCATGCTCCAGCAAAAAATATATTCCTCTGTGTTTCCAAGAGAATGAAACCACAAAGATCTCTCCGTTGAATTCTTCATGCTTCCTTGAGAATTTTCAGCTATACCTACTTCCCTTTATCTTTTAATCTCCCTGCATATACATATATGGGTCATTTTTCAAAGTCTTGAAAGTGCCACCCCAGCATTTCTGGCTGAATCATAGATTTCATAGTCTCACTTCTACTTCAATTCAACTGTCTCCTTCTTTACACTGCAGTATGACTACATGGAGCGCCTGGATGGCAAGGAGAAGTGGAGCGTTGTGGAGTCTCCACGGGAGAGGAGGAGCATCCAAACTGTGGTCCTCAATGAGGCAGTGTTCGTCCAGTACCTGGATGCTGGTGCCTGGCACTTGGCCTTCTACAACGATGGTCGGGAAAGGGAGACCGTTTCCTTCAGCACAAACATCATGGGTAAGAAGGGTTCAGATACTTGTAGCTCTAGCTGGGCAGGGGACGAGGAAAAAAAGAGCAGCATGGAAAGGCAAGCATGAAAGACTTAAAAGATGGTGTGAAAAAAGGGAGAATATGTTATTCACTTCTAGTGCCAAATTAAAGTGCTTCTGGAATTACAGTTCCTGACTAAATTTGTGCTCCCAGAAGTGTTGTAATTTATATATGAATAATTACATTTTAAAAATGAGTGATAAGAAGTATTTGTGTGGATCTTTGTTGAATTAATTTACATATACCACTTTATACTGTATACCACTGCAGACTTCTTGCCATCTTGTGTCAAATTGTTGAGATCTGCCAGTGTTCAGAGCATATAAAACTTTCACAGGCAGGATGTGCAAAACATTGCCACTAGCAACAAAACTACAGCAATGTTGTTAAGGAGGAAAGTTCTCTTCTACCCCTTCGTACTGAGTAAAAGATCCACTAACATCTTGTTTTTGTCTGCGGTATGAAAGGGTAAAATGGGCACTCATTCCCATGTTGAATGCACTTGTGTATCACATGTACAGTATATATCACCTCAAAGCTCTGAGTGGCAGTGATGGAAACATGACATCCAGGTGTAGCCACTATTTTTCACCCTTTTTCCAACACGATAGTTTGACATGCATCATCACCCATAAATTCCATCTGCCTCTGGTCAAATAACACTTGAAAAGCATTCAGTTGGATTTGAAAAAGGGACTGCAGTAAAAAGAAATAAAACTATCAACACTGTGACATTGTCACTGGGCTCCCTGATGATATCTACTGTTCAGTTTTCCAACATGGTTATTATATCAAACGTGATACACTTCTAACAAAAGAAAGGCATCTGCTAGCAGTAGGAAATATTTATATATTTTTATCAGCTTTATGACATTAAAAAATACAGATATATAGTTAGGTGCTAGTTCTTGGTGTAAAAACAGTATCAGTGAGATTGAAAAAAATATATGTTATGTTTGGCAGAACTTAGGAATATAAGTGTGCATTCAAACACAAAATATAACCTATACTATCGTCAGCTCATCAGTATCATCAGTAAGTGTGATATTTTTGAGGTTATGTGTGTATGAAGAGTGTAAAAATCAGTCTGCTTTCAAACTGCTCTGTTTTATAT
>JAPSES010000002.1:989623-1001957 GCA_029822895.1 Maxillicosta whitleyi
GTGTGTGTGTGTGTGTGTGTACCACTTTTCTTCTACCTAGAGGCCATAAACTATGCAAGTAAAAAATGAATGCATTTTCAGGTTCCATGTTAATCATGTCCTATTGTGCTCACCGTTTTTCTACCAGTACTTCCACAGTGTGCTGCTGCCCCCTAGTGTTAACTTTTGCAACTGTATTTAGTTCCTGTAGGGAACCCAATCATTTCTCTTTTATCAGACAATAACTGTTGTTCTTTGTGGCTTCCATTTTTGTCACTGTTGCTGTGTGAGTGTGTTTGCATGTTTTTACAATGTGTACAAGTATGAACACGTCCCCCTAGACAATCATTGTAATCTCCTGTGTTCCCAGATACGACAGCGAGGGTCGTCTGACAAATGTTACATACCCCACGGGCATGGTGACGAGTCTCCACCGAGAAATTGAGCGCTCGATCAACATTGACATTGAGAGCTCCAGCAGAGACGACGATGTCACAGTCATCACCAACCTGTCCTCTGTTGAAGCTTCCTACACTGTGGTGCAAGGTAGAGACACACTCGGCACATATGGGGCATGCTGTGCAGAAAATGAGCTGGCCATGAATTTTTAAATACTTGTGAAAGTGCATACTATGGAACAAGAAAGTGAACGAGTCGACATACTAAATATGCAATGTCATGTTATATTTGGAGCACATCACAATCTCAATAAAATCCCCAAAAGATCAGATTCATATTAAGACCTTGTTTGATGTGAATGATGTGATGTGATGTTTGACATTAAAACTACCCATTTTAGTATTCAAAAACACAGCCACCTCATGTGATGGTGTATATACACAGGCCTAATTGAAAGGCTTGTAATTTTCGCTCAGTTATGTGTAGGCTCCAGGAGATTATTTTCCCTCCACATCCAGCCCTCTCTCTCACTCTCTGCCACTCAAGGAATAAAATTACCAATATATAGTTGTTAATCCCAGCTGGGATCATCCAGCTTTTGAATATCATCACAGTGAAATTCATTAACTCATGTAGAGTGAATCCTCCTCATCCCTCAAGCTTCTCTTCAGACACACACACACACACACACACACACATACACACATATACAAATACAGTTCTCAACCAGTTCCCATGATCCCTTAGCTTATTTGCTCTGTTTAGAGAGGAAAAAGAAGGGGTGTAATTGTCTCCTTTTCTTTGTCCAGTGTAAGTGGCACAGCAGAAGTATGAACACAGAATGTGAACTAAAAGACAAAAGGCATCAGAGAGAATGAGGTGTAGGTATTCAGTGACCCTCCTGCTTTATGGAAGGAAGCAGGGAAAGTTGTTCACAGAGCTGTAAGTCATTTAAGGTTTCGCCGTACTGTGTGGGTTTCAGTGCGGCTCTCTGCTGACATACTCACTTAACCATCTCCCTCTCTTCCGCTCTTTCTCGCTCTCTTCATTAACTCCTGCACAGTGAATTCTCCTTGGCCCTCAAGCTCTCATTTCTCTCTTCCTCTCTCCCTCGCTTCTGTTTTATTACGAGGTTGCTCAGACAGAGAGAGCAGAGAAGATTTATCTAAAGGCTGTTGCTGCCAAGTCAATGGAAAAAGCTTCTCTTGTCTGTTTGAGGCATTGTTAAAATGTGCCTGGAGCTTTATTACAAATTGGCCTTATGGATTACTGTCATTTATGGCAGGGCTTCAAAGGGAGACACCATCTGATCCCCTCACCTTTTGTAAATGAAATAAAAAAGCTCCTCCTCTGCATCTGCCAGATTTTACTGAGCTGAAAAACAATTTTATCTTAGTTTCAATCACTTCATTGTGATCAAACCGCCTGTTTTCAGGCAGACATCAGACGAAAACTTTAGCCTCAGCATTAGACACAGCCTTATCTGTTTCCATTCTGGTATTTGAGAATGAGTCATTAAACTGCAGAGATTGCAGAAAGATGTCAGTCTTGCTTGTTTCTATTTTGATTCAGAATATTTTTTCAGGAGGAGGGATAAAGGAAACAACTGTATCAGTGGTGTGTTACTTTACACATGCATGACACACCAGGCTTATGACTGGAGTTTTCTTTTTTTAGTAGTTACTTGGATACAAGAGAATATACACTCTGACTGAAGTATATATTATCACACAACCTCCTTAAGACACTATCAACTATCAATAACCACTTTGTTATAACATGGGGCATCAGAGTGTGATCGAATCAACTTTGACTGGCTCTAATTGGTTAATTGTGCTGTGGTAAAACTTAGTAAACTGCAGCCTTTAACAACACAGCCTTGTTTTCTTTAGCTGCAGTTAGTCATGTCTCTCAGAATCTGGGGCTGAATCCAAATAAAGCTTAGGTTCTTTTTTCTTGAATGAAATTAGATCAAAGAAGAAGCTAACTGAAAGGCTAAAATCCCCTGTGCCTCCTTGGCTTCCTGCCGTAGCCATCTCATTGTTTCCTTTGTTTTTTGTCTGCCTAAACAGACCAGGTGAGAAACAGCTACCAGCTGTGCAACAATGGGACTCTGAGAGTGATGTATGCCAACGGGATGGGCATCAGCTTCCACACAGAGCCTCACATTCTAGCAGGCTCTGTCAGCCCTACAATTGGTCGCAGGAACATTACCCTGCCTACAGACAATGGCCTCAACTCCATTGAATGGCGTCTGCGCAAGGAGCAGACCAAGGGAAAGGTCACAGTGTTTGGGAGGAAACTAAGGGTGAGTTGAGTTATTGTAATGAGTCACTGATCACCTCATTTAAATATCTAACTCACCTTTCATCACAGCATTGTTATTGATTCATAGAGCCAGCTTTCAACTTATTCAGAAACACTTCATTTGTCCTTCCTAATAGGCTCATGGTCGCAACCTCCTCTCCATTGACTTTGACCGCAACACACGCACAGAGAAGATTTACGATGACCACCGCAAGTTCACGCTGCGCATCATGTATGATGCTCAGGGCCGGCCTGCTATGTGGTTACCTAGCAGCAGTCTTGCAGTGGTCAACGTGTCCTATTCTAGTACAGGACAGCTTGTCGGTCTACAGAGAGGAAGTATGAGTGAGAGAACTGAGTTTGACCCACAGGGACGCATCCTTTCACGTTCATTTGTGGATGGAAAAATCTGGAGCTACAGTTACCTGGACAAAGTAAGTGCATTTGACACTGATACTCTCATCTCTGAATGAAATTCCATTAAACAAGTAAGAGAATAACAATTTGGATTGCTGAATTCATTAAAATAATACATTTTAATGGCTATGGAGATTCAAATTTGTCAGCTAAGAGCATATTACTTCTGGTCTTGTTTCACAGGAGGCAAGTCACCCGTTGATAATGCTATAATGCTATATTAATCCCTTTTCTGCCTCTCTCTTTCCTTCCAGTCCATGGTACTGCTGCTCCAGAGCCAAAGACAGTATGTCTTTGAGTTTGATGCTTCAGGTCGGGTCACAGCTGTCACTATGCCCAGTGTTGCACGCCACACCATGTTCACACATGTATCCGTTGGCTACATCCGTAATACCTACAACCCCCCAGAAAGCAATGCCTCCATCATCCATGATTTCAATGAGGATGGCAGACCTCAGGCCATACATTACCTGGGCACCGGCCGCCGTGTCCTCTACAAGTACGGCAAGCTGGCCAAGCTGTCTGAGATTGTGTATGACAGCACTGCTGTCACATTCGGGTATGATGAGACAGCCGGCGTGTTGAAGATGGTCAACCTGCAGAGCGGGGGCTTCTCTTGTACCATCAGATACCGCAAAATGGGGCCACTTATTGACAAGCAGATATATCGCTTCAGTGAAGAAGGAATGGTCAATGCAAGGTTTGACTACACCTACCATGACAACAGCTTCCGCATTGCCAGCATGAAGCCGGTCATCAGTGAGACGCCACTGCCTGTTGACCTCTACCGATATGATGAGATCTCTGGAAAGGTACTGAAATTTTAATGTTGTTGATGTTGCTTTTAGATTAATAAGTAGGGATGCACTGATTTAGTGGATGAATATCAGAATTAGTCAATATATGCCTTTTTGTGTGAAAGGCCACTTGTCTGACTTGTCTGTTTAGCCATGACATCAGAGTACAGCCACACTCCATTCAGTTCTGTTCAATAGTGTTAAGTTCAATACATTACAAAACAGGTATCAACCGGTGCATCCCTCACTTATAAGACAAAGTCAAATTGAGGTACAGAAAAATCATACATAGATATTCTCCCTTTGCTGCCAGATGACTCACCTGTTCTCTCAACCCTTTTCTGCAACCTACAGGTGGAGCACTTTGGAAAGTTTGGGGTCATCTACTATGACATTAATCAGATCATAACCACAGCCGTTATGACGCTGAGCAAGCATTTTGACACCCACGGTCGTATCAAGGAGGTCCAGTATGAGATCTTCCGTTCACTCATGTACTGGATGACAGTGCAGTACGACAGCATGGGCCGGGTGGTGAAGAGAGAGCTCAAAATCGGGCCCTACGCCAATACCACTCAGTACCGCTACGATTATGATGGAGACGGCCAGCTCAGTGGTGTCAAGGTGAATATTCTGTGCAGAGAGAGCTGATTATACATGGCTTTGTAGGCACTGTTTTATCTTTAGGTTTAAGGTTTGTATTACTGATACCTGATAGGGCTTAAAAACTCCACATTCTGACCTTGTAGGGGTGAGGGAAATATTCAAATCACATTTTAGGTTTGGCTCGCTTTTTACAAATCTCATTGGTTCACCTCTAGGTGAATGACTGGTCTACATGGCGCTACAACTATGACCTGAATGGTAACCTCCATCTGCTGAATCCTGGGAACAGTGCCCGCATCTTGCCCCTCCGCTATGACCTCAGAGACCGCATCACACGCCTGGGAGATGTCCAGTATCGCCTGGATGAAGATGGCTTCCTCAGCCAACGTGGTTCAGATGTTTTTGACTATAACTCTAAAGGTCAGTTACTGAAGGCGTATAACCGAGGGAGCGGTGGCTGGAGCGTTGTGTACCATTATGACGGGCTGGGTCGCAGGGTATCCACAAGGAACAGCCTGGGTCAACATCTTCAGTTCTTCTATGCTGACCTGAATCACCCGACCAGAGTCACACACATTTTCAACCACTCCAGCTCAGACATCTCATCTCTCTACTATGACCTGCAGGTAGGCCTGTGTGCACTGAGATGTGCATGATCTGCTAACATCCTGTTGTTATATTTCCACAAATCAGCGAATGTTAAGTATCATTTCTGTGTAACTTGATGAAAGGGTGATAAGATACATTGATTATTTAAAGCGATACTGCTACAATTTATGGCAAAACCTTTGCCCTCATACATAATAGATTGGAACTAAAATGGATGTTCTCGCTGTCTTAATACCAGGGTCATCTGTTTGCCATGGAAGTGAGCAGTGGAGAGGAGTACTATATAGCTTCAGACAACACCGGCACACCACTGGCTGTCTTCAGCAGCAATGGACAAATGATCAAACAGGTAACTCACAACCAGGAATATTATAGTTGATGAAAGTTTTAAAACTACAAAGTACCTGTAAAAAAAAAAAAAAAAAAAGTATTTGTAAAAATGGCACAACAATGGACAAGGCAATACAAAGTAAATCCACTTAATTTTACTGTCCTCCCTCAATTTTCATCATAGTTTCTTTGTCTTAATATCAAATCAAAAAATAAGAATAAAATGATGATGACATGGTAACAGAGGGTGGAAGAAATGCAGGGAAAGTGGATACCAGCTGCCATAATACACAGAAAAATAGGTTCCAAGCAAAAGCAGTACTTTGACTATAACCCTTTAGTTTATTTATTTATGCAATGTCATTGGCTATTAATTTGCACTATTTAAAGTTTCACTTTCAATTTAGCTCCAGGTGCTAATTACAGTGCTCAGCTGTGGCCTGAGCAATGTTAATATTAAGTGAGTGCAAGGATAAAATGGCTTTGCACAATAAGGAACCTTGATAAATAATTGTTTTCTATATTATATTGGATGTCAAGTATTAATCCATCTTTTCATCCCAACTTCTATAAACTAAATCTTTCTTTATAACTTAAAAACTCAAATTAAAAGCAATTAAGTTTTTAAAATTAAAAATAGAAAGGCTAAACCAAACTGACAAAATAATAGAAGTATTGAAATTATAATAACTGTTTTCATGAATATTATTGCTTATTAAATGGTGAAGGCTCTCTATTTGATTAATCCAGCAACTAATTAAAAACAGAAAATAACTAAAAAGCATAATATAAAAAAGGCATTTAGCATCTTCCATGCAACAACGTCCTTGCACAAGGCTGTAAATCCTTATCAACTCCAGGGACGGTGCTCTGGAATCAACCCTGCGCACTGACCTTTCTATCACAGGGAGGTGAGATTAACTCAAAACACACTGAGTATCCTTGTGTTATCCAGGTGCAGTACACAGCCTACGGGGAGGTGTACCTGGACTCTAACCCAGAGTTCCAGCTTGTGGTCGGATTCCACGGCGGTCTTTATGACCCCTTGACAAAACTGGTCCACTTCACCCAGCGGGACTACGATGTATTGGCCGGGCGCTGGACCTCGCCTGACTACAGCATCTGGCCCAAGATTGGAAAGGATCCCTCTCCATTTAATCTGTATATGTTCAAGAACAATAACCCCCTCAGTGACATGCTGGATGTCAAGAACTACGTCACAGGTGAAACACTGACATGTGTGATTACAGTAGGATTGATATTTTCAGTTCTATTACAAGATTGTCCTTAAATGTAAATATGTCTGAAGTACTGTGACTGGATAAACTAAGAAGCTAAAATCCATCAGTTTCAGATAAAACTAAGTGTAATATGGATGCAGTGGAACAGTACAACACAGTGTAGATTATCAGAACAAACTGGTTTAACATCTTATGTCCTGACTTTGTGACTAATGTCTTGAGATTTAGAAGAAACCGAATGTTAAAGACATAATAGTTCCTCAGTGTAACTGTGTTCTACAGATGACTGATTTGCATTAAAGCAGATTAGGCACACACAGTGAGTTTTTATGTGTTAAAGAATTATTCATTTGCCAGTGTATTTAACTCCAGCAAAGTAATTTTTCTCCTGTCTGCTGTAGATGTGAAGAGCTGGCTGGTGATGTTTGGCTTCCAGCTCAGTAACATAATCCCAGGGTTCCCTCGACACACGCTCTACTTTGTAGAACCACCATTTGAGCTTCAGGCAACCCAGCACTGTGAGAACGGACAGGTAATGCTGTGCCAAAAATGTGACTCACTATATTCATACACAGAGCTAAATCTAACAACTCAGTTGATGACTTCAGAAACTTGGAGCATTATTCTTTTAATTTTTATTTCACACAGTAACACAAAGCAATTGAGAATGTTTCCTCCACTTATTGGTCAAGTGACACACAAAGAAGGTCAGATATTTTAAATAAGTGTGTATTTCTGTGAGAAAAACATTTCTCCAGTAGCTGTTACTACTACAACAAACTGTACGGTCGGTGTGCTCTGCCTCATCCCAGTATGAAAAGTTCACCTACCTACAGGAGGTGTTCACCTTAAACATGGCAGCTGGGCTGAGTACAGGTTGGATCTCACTACTACTGCACACTACAAACAGCCTTTCTTCTTCGTACTTTCTGAGCAGTCATTTGGATCTGCACACAAGTGCGATTACTGTGTTCACACCTGCCCAAAACAAACCACACCAAGGGAGAAAACGAACTACAGTTCAATGGAAACACACTAAAAGCTGCTGGTGTGAGACACTCTGTGACAGTAATGGTTTACTGTAAAGTAACAACTTTTTTCAAATGTGTGACAATAACAGACCAAACTTTCTTAAACTTTCTCTTACAGCTCATCACTGGTGTACAGCAAGCAGCAGAACGCCACAACCAGGCTTTCATGGCCCTGGAGGGTCGCCTGCTCAACAAAGAGCGTCGTAGACGCAAAGACAAACCTGGCCACTGGTTTGGCACCAGCACTCCCATCATAGGTCGGGGAGTAATGCTGGCACTAAAGGAAGGCAGAGTGGTGGCTGGTGTATCAGCTTTAGCCAGCGAAGACAGTCGTAAAGTAGCTCTCGTACTCAATGGCGCTCAGTATCTTGAGGGCACCCATTACACCCAGGATGGGAAGGACTGTCATTACTTTGTGAAAGTGGGCTCTGCTGACAGCGACCTGTTGGCCCTGGGGCTAACTAATGGGCGCAAGTCACTGGAAAGTGGTATCAATGTGACAGTAAGTGGACGATCAAGGAGAGGTGTGACTGTTGAGTTTGCAGTTCCATCGTTAGTACTGAGCGTTCGGTATGGTCTAGCTGTTGACGTAGTGGATGAAGAAAAGGTAAGACTGTTAGAACTGGCCAGGCAGAGGGCGCTTGCTGGAGCCTGGGCCAAGGAACAGCAGAGGGCCAGGGACGGGAAGGGGGGCAATCGTGTCTGGACAGAGGGGGAGAGACAGCAACTTCAAACAACAGGCAGAGTACAGGGCTACGATGGCTATTATGTACTGCCTGTGGAGCAGTATCCAGAACTGGCTGACAGCAGCAACAACATCCAGTTCCTCCGACAGAATGAGATGGGCAAGAGGTAACAGCCCACCTGAATGTGCTTGAAGGGCAGACTCTCCCCTCTCTCCTACTTTCACTTCTCTAAATTCTACTCCTTTTTCCTACCAAGCCTCCTCAGCCCTATCCCTTGACAAAACCCATGGAGAATTAACCAACAATTGGGGTTACTTATGGAACGCTGCAGGGACTTTTAAAAAGAATGACTTATCAGAAAACATATTCTTGTTAATTTTACTGCCACAGGCAAAAAATTTAAAGTTTAGTCAAGTCGTTCTTTTTTTGTTAAAACTTTGAACAACTGAAAAAGCACTGAAGAACTTTGAGAACTGTTGCTTAATGAGTAAGAAGATTCCCCTTTTTAAAAAAGATATTGATATTTTCACCCATATTTTTTGGGTCACACTGAGCGCAGTCATGACAGCTACAGAATACACAGTGAATTTGCACTGTGCTGGCTTCTGCGATGAAGGCTTGTATGTCTCTAATAGACACTGAAGGCAAAGGGACCAAAGTGGAGACACAGCCACTCCAGAGTTCAGCCAATTACAGCCACCGATCAAAGGAGGACATCATAAGTAATGACAGACAAGGTAATGTCAAAGGTTGTCCAATATTATGAGTCGTCTCCCTGTCTCAGGCCTACCATCGTCCACCACGGACCAGTCCTCTGCTGCTGAGGCAGCACACACATCCAACCAAGCAACACACAGGCTAACGGCATCCTTGAACAAATCCAAGCTGTTAATGGACTTTAAAAAAAAAAAAAAAAGAACTTTTTAAAAAAACACCATCAAAAAAAGATGACTATATTTGTGGACAGTGGTATCACACAGCATTGTTTATTTTGAAATGGGGAGAGGAATCATACTACTACATATGTGTCCGACTACACTAAATTTCAGGATGTTGCGTATACTGTAGATGCCGTAGTTTTGTACGTTTCAGTCGCGGTAGAATTGTGAGACTTTCACCAACGCACTTCTGTACAGAACGATCAAACACACAACTCACAGAATCCAGAAAACATGCGAAGTTAGTATTTATTTTATTTTATTGTTTTTTATTTATTTATTCTTAGTACTATATGACAATCATGAATGAGTCACCAGTTCTATTCAAAATGAACATTAATGGATGAGTTTATTTTCTTTTGTAAAATATGTAAGAAATGTTCATTTTGTTTTTGTATTAATTTCAGTTTGCTGCCAGGGCAAATAATAGTCACTCTCAAAAAGAATAATTTATGTAATAAAGTGTTTTAAAAAAAAAAATGGTTTATACTTTAAATAAAGTCTTTAAAACTGTGAAATCCGTTTTTTCGAAATATATTTCGATGTACAGTGTATAGACCTACCTTTATGCAGCACAGTAGAATATTGTTCAGAATATCAAGTTTTATATTTCTAAGAGGAAGTGGCTTGTAATGTGCAAAATCTTTAGCTGGTCTTACTACTCTAGAGTTTTGTGGCACTCTAATATTCCATATCTACAATATCAATCCCCAGTTTGTTGTTTTTGACTGTTTTTTTTGTTCGGAAGCAGAGATATTTCTGTCCTAGATCCCAACAGCAGTAGCAGTAATGGATCCTTCTCACTGTGAAGAGACTCGTGATGGATGTCATAATGTACCAAATCAGTATTATCTAAGGATGATTCTTAAACATTCACTGAAACGAGACTCTTCTGAGAACCTTATCAATAAAACATAATTGTTTACTTGAGAAATGTGTAGTTCACTTCTACTTTCATCTCATTTTTGTGTTTCAAGATTATTGATGTTCCTTTTTTTTTACCCCTCAGCAGTGATTTCTACATCTCCTGAATGGCATCTTGTAAGTTGATTTAGTACAGACAGGTTTGTGTTTTTCCTTGTATATTAATTAAGCATTAAACTCTTGGTTTAAATACTAATATTACGGTTTGGATGGGGGAAAAAGTGCCACTAACAGCCAAGCACACTTATTGTTTTCTAATATACTACTTATATACTTATCAGTATTTCAGATGGTTGATTGTCATGTCTTTCAGTGTCTGCGGAGGACATTATCTAAAGATGTTTTAGATTAATTGTGCAGGAACTATAGATGCTGAGTGTTTGAGGAGAAGGTTTTCATAGAATTTACAACAGTAAATGAATCACCTACACAAAATACTTTAGATCAGGGGTCTCAAACTCATTTTCTTCCGGGGGCCACATTCAGCCCAATTTGATCCCAAGGGGGCTGGACCACTAAAATAATAACATATAAAATAATTGCATAATAATGTATAAATAATGACAACTCAAAATCTGTCTTTGTTTTAGTGAAGACAAACCCATTAAATTATGAAAATATACACTTTTATAATCTACCCAAACAAAAAAGATATGAATAACCTGAAAAAATCTGACATTTCTCATGAAAAATAAGTGCAATTTTAACAATAATGTGCCTCAATTTATTATTTATACATGTTTATTATGGATCAGATCTACAAACACACTTAATAACAGGTAGAAAAGTGTTAAAATTGTGCTTAATTTTCTCTAAACATTTCAGGTTATTCACATTTTATTGTTACAGGATATTTTGTAAATATTTTCATAATTTAATGTTTATTTTGCACTAAAATAAGGACAAAAATGTGAAGTTGTCAATATTTATAGACATAATGTAATTTTTTTTCAAGTCAAATGGAGAAGAAAATATAGTCATTTTTTTGGAAATTATTCTGTTATTATATTACTGTAGATCATATTAGTCTGTATGTGAAACTAAAATGAGTTCAACAGCATTAATTTTTTACACTTTGTAAATTCATCCCACGAGCCGCATTAGAACCTGTGGGGACCACATTTGGCCCCCGGGCCGCATGTTTGAGACCCCTGCTTTAGATTCATTGGACATTGCAAAACCCCAAAGACACATACACATATGACAATGCTGTTGATGTCATATGAAGCAGATGTAATAAGTCAGTTCCTTGAAGTTTGAAATATTATATATGTGATTTAAAGTGAATTTAGTTGAAACGTAGAGCAAGATAAAATCATCTTTTGTGTAGCAAACTATGTTACTAAGTACTAATTTGCATATTTTCTGAACCCATTGATAAACAGCTTCCATAGTTGAGGTCAATGTAATACAAATACCTATTAATGGAATAAACTCCTCAATGTCACATTTAGAATATTCATATTCAATATTTATTCACTGATGAAGTGATATAACGTCTTTACATATTTCAGTTTGATTCCTGACAAAACATTTGTATATAAATATGCATTTTCACCTAAATTTGCGGTAGGTATTTTTAATACAGGATCAAACATATTCCAGATATGATTGAACTACATGAATACCACACAGGGTCAACAGACTGAAAACTAATATTACATTTTATTTATTAGTTTTCAGCAACAGGTATTTACATGAATACATGCTGCAAATTATCCTTGAGTTTCTTGGTCGTTCTATACAAATTTTAATCCAGTGAAATGGAAGAGTTTTGTGAGCTTAATGAAGATAAGCTGTGAGGGACAAACAAAGTATCTGGTGCTTTAGAATTTTTCAGTGTCTGGTGAACTTTTTCATAGGATTTTTTTCCCCAAGAACTTTAATTACATTGACTGGGACATCAAGGTAAGTTTGTTATGGAACAAGTCTGCTGTTAATGCATACAAATTAAAGACATGTTTTAGTGTAGTGCTTTGTTGTGATAAAGTTTCTTCTACTTTTTAGACCAGAATAATGTATACATTTATAATTTTAAATAAATGTGGAGTGGGAAAAGTACATTGCATT